>JAFIRS010002147.1:0-248236 GCA_018342105.1 Gonioctena quinquepunctata
TTGCAGAAGAAACTAATACTCATATAACAACAATGTTAGCAGAGTTTGGTTAGGTTAGGTTGATTTAAAAAAATATACGTCACTTAAATGTTTGCAGAAGAAACTAATACTCATATAACAACAATGTTAGCAGAGTTTGGTTAGGTTGGGTTAATAAAAAACATCAAACCCACTTAGATTCACAACATCCAACAAAACAACCGTAATCGAAGAACCCTCATCTAAATTCACATCATAGACTTCACAAACAACATATAAAAATCTTATATTCATACATAAACATAAACATGAAAAATCCCTAGATCTAGGAAAAAACTACCTCAGAAATCCATCAGGTTAACCATAAAAATTCAGGAAATCTAGGGAAAAAATCCTCAGATCTGGGGAAAAAGTTAATCATTAATGAGAAATCCATTAGGTTAACCCTTGAAATCCACCTGAAACGACTAATCTAAATACAACCTACGTGAAAAATTCCCTAGATCTGGGGAAAAAAGGTAATCATCCATGAGAAATCCATCTTAACCCTAAAAACTCCACCTGAAACGATTAATCTAAACACAACCTACGTGAAAACTTCCCTAGATCTGGGGAAAAAGTATTATCCATGAGAAATCCATCAGGTTAAATCTTAAAATTCAGTAGATCTAGGGAAAAAGTATTTGAAATACATGCATCTCTGTGAAAAAATCCCTAGATCTGGGGAAAAAGTTCAGTCCTCTATGTGGAATAAGGTAAAAAGTCATATTAAAAGGTGGAAATCCATCAGGTTGACTCCTAAAATACAGTAGATATAGAAAAAATCCAGGGTAATATAGGCCTCGAGCACGTAAAAATGGGTGTTTCCCAAGGATATGATTTGAGGTCGCAAAATGACCACGTTGGACCTTGGCACTTTTTGAAAATTTCCCCAGATCTGGGGAAAAATCAGGGAAAATCACTATCACCCTCTCTCTCTAATAGGCTCTTATGGGAGTTTCCATCGGGGTCAGGGGGAATTTCCCCAGATTCTGGGTACTTTTTTAGAAAAGTGAAAAAGTGGCGCCGTACCCCCATAGCTATATCTACTTACTTCGTCAAATATACATGAATAACCTGATAGGAAGACTTATGAAAAGAGAACTTCATATCATCCAAACATTGGACAAGGGAGTGGTACTACTGTGGGTGCCCTCACATATAGGAATACCCGGAAACGAAGCAGCAGACACTAGCTCTCGAGAAGCAATCAACAATCCGAACCAGGAAACGCTGCAATATACCCCCTCGACAGACATGAAGTCGTATATTAAAATCAAAATGAAGAATGGCTGGAACACCCAATGGCAAACGTCGGACCATGGCAAAACGAATCAACAAAAAGAAGAGAACAAGTGATAATGACCCGACTTCGCCTAGGACACACCAGGCTCACACATGAACACCTGTTATCTGGACAAAATGAACCAACTTGTGATATCTGTGGAGTGAAACTTACTGTAGAACATATTATAGTGCAATATCCCATATTCCAAATTCAGAGAGACACACTTAATATATCAAATAACCTGAAAGAAATGTTAAACTATAGAAACAGCAACAAGATTATCTCATTTTCAAATACTTTAGATCTGATCAGAAAATTATAATGTTATAATCAACTCCTCCGCAAATGACCCAAATAAAAAAATTGCCGAATCAATTGTACTTTCTCTGCGGTTGTGTAAATGGGCGGCATGTTTCAAAAGGTAGTAATTGTCACGATCTTGTGTTTTCGCAACCACGGCTCGGCAAGCTGTGCGCTGTGTCGCATTGCCACGTGGTCAGTTAATGCGTCGTGTGGGGTTACAGGAGGGGCGCACAGCAGTGCGTCTCTCTTGTTTATGTGGTATTATCATATCATTGCGTTCCTCGTGTAGATTCCTGTCTATACTCCAGATAAAATGTTTCTGATACTGTATGTGAAGGTAATCCTGAAACAAAAATTCAGATCAATGCCCTATAGAAAGCATTCATGAATTCAAGAAGACAAAATATATAAGAAATTTGAAGACGGAAAACAATGGATATGTAAACTTATATATGTAAACCGAAATCGTAATGCAAAACAATCCAATTCGTAAAAGTTGTGAAATCAAAAGACAAGAGCCACCAATTTCAAAATAATCCAGGTGTCATAGTCAGTGTAGATTAAACACCTAACTCAACAACAAGATTTATTTGAGACATTTTTTCCTAGGTACCGTCCTAGTTTTAATGACCCAGTCTTCACCAATTATATCACTCATCTCCTATATCTCGCCAATATAGGAGATTTACATTGCCCACAAGGAATTCACAACCGAGAAAAAAACCATGTTAAAATTAAAATCACACTTCTGACGAACGTGGAATAATCAAACTTCTCAATCAACTAGAGGAAAAATGTAAAAAATGGATAACACAAATCAAGCAAAAAAGAACGAAAAGTGAAATTCTAGAAAAAGGCACTGTAAATTAGCAGAAGAATTGCGTAAGGCGCCTCCACCACATGCCGCAAGCCCTGAAGTCTCGCTATTTGGGTGTAAACTCAGATGGTATGTTGGTGTTAAAATAAGTAGAGCATGAGTACAAAACACTTGTGTTTTATTGAAATGAAGTTGAAATGAACATTGCCTTCAACAATGGGTTTCACTTAGAATAAAGAACCTAAAATAAAATACAAACTGAACTTACCGGCGGTACATTTTCAAGAGTGATGGATGTGTTTGTTCTCTTCAAGGGTCGTAGTCAAGCCTGCCAATAAACTAAACCTTCCGATTTTCGTTGAAAGTCCAATCACCCACATCAGCAAGATTTTGCATTATTGGTTAATTGCTGACTTTTATAATTAGATTCACGTAACTGAACTTTAAGTTGATCAAATACTTATAGTACGGTGCATTACGGTCATAAATTTTCAAATTGGAATGTTTTTTTGGAAATTTGACAATATATTATATATATATATTTATTTATTTCGATGTTAATAGTTCTGTTCAAGCGTACATTTCTCATATTCATTAATTAATACAAAATTATTCCAATAATTAAATATAATTTTTGTTTCAGGTAAGGAAAGTTTCTGGTACACGAATGACACGTTGGTAAGTGGAAAAAATATGTTCACTTCAGTATGAGAAACACTCAGTACATTGAAGATAAACTCCTGAAGGAATAATGCATTCTTACAGAAATATACGATCTGCTACGTGAATCGGATAGATCTTGCTATTATCAAACCACTTTCGTTACAAAAATGCTGTTTTTCCTCAATTCCAGATCCATCATCAATACACTTCCCTAGCTGTAGGAATCACTTCAATGCGGAACTGGTAGTAATCAAGAGTTCAAATATATTTCGTGAATCTGAAAGCAGGGCTCATATATACCAATAGGGATTACGTAATCCAAATCTATTCAGTAGTCTGTAAGGATTCCTTTTCAATACATCGCCCTGGACAGCGTGTAATAACTGTGATCTGCATATTCTGACTACCCAAATACCTTCTATTGTGTTCTGTACCGAAATGAAATAAAATAAAATGGGTAAAAATCTTGCAACAGAAAAAATATTTGTCCTCACAGTCACTTAAAATTATTACCTGAAATTTCCATCGAAAGATATAATTTGCGCCTTCTGATTATTTTGTGCTTTTTGAAAAGTATCCCCCAGAGTACGCATTTTACGAAAAGACTTCTTCTCTCATAGTATATCTAAAACCAAGGGATCAAGGTGTATATAAAGGCGGGCGTTGATGACGCAGTCAGCACATACAGCGTCGGATTCCCCAGGTAGTACAAAAATTATCACGATATAATGATTTCATTGTTTTATTTTTGAATAAGAAATATGGTCAATTGAATTCGAGTTACCAGCAGCCTGATTCACATGAGCAAATATATGAAATATACAAATAGCATTTCAAATAGTTCGGCAAATCGAAAATGTTCGGAGATTTTCGAAAGTAAGCATTTCAATAAAATGTATATCTTAACAAATAACTATTTCACGGAGGAGGAAAGTAAAGGACTTTGGAGCGGATAGGACGATCAAGATATAATAAATATACCGGTTGTCAACGAATCTATGAGACAAGTCATAACTTCTAGAATGTTAGGTGTATAAAATAAGATTTGGTATAGGTAAATGGTATGTGAATGGGAGAATTTTTGCATATTTTCCACTTTCCGGTCATTTTCGGTTTCACCGGAAATGACAATTCTGGATCAGAATGTGACATTATAAGAAGTTTAACTTCATTTTTTTAGTCACTTTTAATATTGCAACTAGGTGGCCATGATCGGACGTAAACTAATCTGAGGACCTCAGGTGATGTCAGAAAATTACAATCGCAAAGCATGATATATGGGAAAAAGACAAGTTGGCAAAATTACATTTTCAATGGCGACCATTTTTTGACAAGCACTTTCCGAAAAGAGGGTTTTTTGACAATCTACATATATCATTGTTTTTAAAATAATTAAATTAAGAAGAATCTATTCTGTTATTCTACAGCACCATTGTAATTTCAAATAATTTCTTTTAGGGTAATATTTTTCAGCAAGGTATTATTGGAGACTTATAAATCGATATGCTACATAACAAATCAATTTAATACTGACATATGCAATGGTTGTAAGGGCTTTCAGATGTTTTCATGCTCTCAAGTTTGGTAATATACTCGTACTAACTACTGGGTGATTCATTGCAAAATAAGTAATGAAAAAAATTTTGAGAAATATGAACACGAGTTTCCTTCATACTCAGTATACTGTAGCTTGAAGTGTTACATATGACGTATGTGGTTTGGTTGAAATCAGAGAAATATGGGCTTTTAAATTTTGATATGAAAATATACCCTTTCTCTTTGAAAAAATATCGATGACCTCATATCTTCTAAGGTGGTGAGGAAAAAATATTTTATTTTCAAAGGTGGAAAACTAAAATACAAAATCGACCTGTTTGAGCTTTACCTCCAAAAATGATTAACTAATAAGATAATGGCGCGTTTCCACATCTAATGAACGCACTGTGTATATATATATATATATATATTTATATATATATATAAACATATATATATATATATATAATATATATATATATATATATATATATATATATATATATATATAGAGTGACCCATTTAGAAGCGGGCCACCTCTCTAAAACTGTTATTTATTATCCGATTCAGGAGTTTTTTTTTTTCAGTAGATAGAGCATCAATAGTTCTAGCTGGATGCCATAAATACGACATAAAAATTTCACGGCCCACTTCGAATTTTTTTCAAGGACAAAAATCCAAAAAACATTCTAGCGAATTTTTTTAATAAAATTCGACAATGCCACTAGATTTGTGATGCTTTCAAATGGGTGTGACCAGAATTTCAGGGTAATTTTTTTTTAACAGAAATATGGCATAAGTAAAATTAATATCAATTTATTAAAATATTTCGAATAGTCGTCATATAAATAGCAATCTTGTTGAATATATCGTTTAAAACGCTCTTTCAGATCGTCGAATTTGTGAACAGCAGTTATTCAAAATGGCGTCAAGTTATGTTTCTTCCAAACGTAACTCCATAGTATAGGAGATAGTTACGTCCATCAGAACACTGCAGAACACACGTTTGGAAGAAACATAATTTGACGCCATTTTGAATAACTCGACTGCTAACGACCCAAAAGAGCATTTTGAACGACATTTTTAACAAGATTGTGATTTATGTGACTATTCGAAGTATTTTGATAAAGTGATATGAATTTTACTTATGCCATATTTCTGTTAAAAAAATTATCGTGAAACTTTGGTCACACCCATTTGAAAGCATCACAAATCCAGTGGCGTCGTCAAATTTCATTGAAGAAAATCGCTAGTATGTTTTTGGTTTTTTGACCTTGAAAAAAATTCGAAGTAGGCCGTGAAATTTTTATTTTCATTTCGAATTTATGGCATTCAACTAGAACTATTGATGCTCTATCCATTGGAAAAAAAAATCTGAATCGGATAATAAATAACAGTTTCAGAAAGGTGGCCCGCTTTCAAATGGGTCACTCTGTATATATATATATATACAGTGTCATCCTCAAAGTATGCACCATATGGGAGACTTATTTATTAAGGGTTTTTCGACAAAAAGTTATGATTGGTAAAAGTTTGTGCATTCCCTGAAATTAAACATGCACCAACAAAATATAGTAAAAATCGAATTAAACGGTTTTCTTCACATAAAGGATTCAATATAAAATTGAACCAGAGAAAGGTAGATCTCAGGTGAAAAACAACTACTTTCCTGGCAAATACCACGCAGAACGTTGAATGATATTCACCTGAAAATCCATGCATACTTCCATATAAAATCAATGGAATTGAATGCAAATGTTTCTTTCTGATAAGCTCGATTATGTTTAATTTATGTCGTGTTCACCTAACAATCCGCATACCGGTTTCAGGCTTCTTGGCCCTCATCAGTACGGAGGGCCAAGAAGCCTGAAACCGGTATGCGGATTGTTAGGTGAACACGACATAAATTAAACATAATCGAGCTTATCAGAAAGAAACATTTGCATTCAATGTCCATTGATATTATATGGAAGTATGCATGGATTTTCAGGTGAATATCATTCAACGTTCTGCGTGGTATTTGCCAGGAAAGTAGTTGTTTTTCACCTGAGATCTACCTTTCTCTGGTTCAATTTTATATTGAATCCTTTATGTGAAGAAAACCGTTTAATTCGATTTTTCTATTCATTCCACTTCACATGGCACTTATCTCTCAAAATATAGTAAAACACACGTAACATAACCACGTAAAATTCGATTTTAATACAGGAGTAAAGTACCTTTATTTTGAAAAATCTCGGGAAATGTTATTTAGAAAAGTTGTTCAGCATTGAGAAATACATCTAGATTTGGAGTCATGGCCATCTAAGTGAAGTTTTATTTTTTAACCCATGTTTTTTTGGGGACTACGAAAAAATTTTTTGTCAAAACGATAAAAAGACAACATCCTGTATACGACGGTTCATTCGGAAAGCCTGTAATATTACAAATTACACAACTATTGTGTTAACCACGGTCAGTTATTTTGGAGAGTAAAATCATTTTCAAAGTTTTTGGTGCAAAGTTATTTTTTGTTAACACCGAAAATTGCTCAAAATAATACAGTACTGTTACAAGAACTCAATATTCAATAATATCAAATCACAAAACATCAAAATAAAATAAATATCTCGGCACAAACCAATTACATTTAGTGTGTGGAGTTTTTCTTGTCCAAAATAATTGTTTTAAGTTGGCTTTGAAAACAAACGAATGTTTGACATTAAGTACTTGACATATTTGCTGAAAATTCATAACGAAGTTATTGTTATTGCTTATTTTGTTGACGATTGATAATAAGTACCATTTGAATAATATTAAGATGCACACAAAAGGAGACAAAGTTGAGATTATATTGTTGTATGGGGAAAATACTCCAAGCAGACATTTTTAATAACAGGCACCCTAATAGCAATGTAAATCACACTACATTAAAAAATAAAATATAAATGGTAAGACATCAATTTAACAAATATCGAATAACTATTGATGTACCTTTTACTACTGTAAAAAAAATTAATAAAATATAAATACAAAGCTTATAAACCGAAATTCATAAATATTTTTAAAGAGAAATTTTAGTTTTTCGCATGGTATCAGGGAGAATACGAAGAAAACGCACGGTTCCAATAAATATTTTATGGATTGATGAAGCAACATTTACAACTAAGGGAAGAGTAAGTTCACATAACTGTAGATGGTGGGCTACAGAAAACCCTCATTTCACTATAGAGGGCAAGGACCAATACTCATTGATGGAAACCTTAATGCCAACACATATTTGCAATTTTTACAACAAGATTTATTACCAATTTCAAATCAAATGCCGCGTAGTCAAAGAGACAGAATTCGGTATCAGTTAGTGTAGCAATACGACAATTTTTAAATAAAACATTTAATGAAAAATGGATAGGACGTTACTCAGAGTATCCAGTGCCAGCGCTCACCAGATTTAAACCCGATGGATTTCTTCTCTTGGGATTTATTGAAGAATGAAATTTACGAACATCGTCCTCCTAGGGATAGAGAACATTTGAAAACTGTGATAACTAATTGTGTGAGGGCCATACAACCGGAGCACATTACGAATGCAGTCAACGATTGTGTAAGAAGAACCGAACTCTGCATGTTGCGGGATGGACATCATACTGAGGTGTAAAATACTTCTTTGGGAAACATGATTTGGTTTCAAAGCGAATATGAGAATGATCTTGGACGAAAAAATCTCCAGAAAGTCAATGAGTTTGTGTCGAAAAATTTATTTTATTTTGATGTTTTGTGATTTGATATTATTGAATATTAAGTTCATGTTACAATACTGTATAATTTTGAGCAATTTTTGGTGTTAACAAAAAATAAAAATAACTTTGCACCAAAAATTATTTTACTCTTAAAAAAAATTGACCGTGGTTAACAAAATAGTTGTGTAATTTGTAATATTACAGGCTCGTCAAATGAACCGTCGTATACAGGATGTTGTCTATTTATCGTTTAAACAAAATTTTAGCAATTTTTTGTTCGAAGTTCCAATTGAAAAACAAGGTTAAAAAAATTAAACTTCACTTAGATGGCCATGACTCCAAATCTAGATGTATTTTTTTATGCTAAACAACTTTTTTACATAACATTTCCCAAAATATTTACAAATAAGGGCACTTCTCAAATTTTTTAAGGCTCCAAGTATTTTATGTGTGTTTTACTATATTTTATTGGTGAATGTTCAGTTTAAGGGAATGCACAGGAATAAACTTTTGTCGAAAAACCCTTAATAAATAAGTTTCCCATATGGTGCATACTTTGAGGATGACACTGTATATATATATATATATATATAGTGTCAATAACAGGGTAACACATGATTGTACAGTATATCCATTTTGAGTTGAATTAATCCATCTTCAACTCAAAATATAGGGTACGTCCAAAATCGTACATATTAATGAAAAGGGAAACATTCTCAATTGAATATTGAATAGGAAGATTTCTCAGTGAATTGAAAAAACCACGATAAAAACAAATCAATCAACATGTTGAATTATGAAGAAATTTGGAAAGAGAAATAAATATGATTCCCCGTATAAAGTATATAATAGACCAAATTGAGTGAAAACTATTCCCGCATAAAAACCAGTCGCTGACTGCTCAATGCATAAATTACTTTATTAGGTTTGTGGTGGAATCTGTCAGTACATTAATGGTGTGGTTTGTGTCTGGACAGAGGCAGCCATGTCTGGTGAATAACTGCAAAAAAAACTGTGCATTAGTCGAAAGTACCATCCATATAAAATTTCTGGCTTGAGCAAAGCTGCTTCAAATTTGTAAAACTGTTATTGTGATGGATAATGTATCATACCAGTCACGTCAAAAGGTGAAAATACCCTCAAAAGCCACAAAAAAAAAATATTTTGAAATGTATGGTTTCTAAAAATGTTTATATTCCCCCAAAGGCCACGAAGGAATTATTACTACAACTTATTGGAAATCAAAACTTTGAGGAAGAGTATGTCATTGATGAACTCTGTGAAAATTCTAGTTATACACTGCTGAGATTACCTCCTTATCATTGTGTTTTCAACCTCATATAGAATCAGTTTAATCATTCATGAAAAACAAATAGAATGCAATATTTCTCTAGGGCCATTTTTTTGAAATCAATATCATTTCTTATCCAACTAGCTACGCCCCCATAATACTTTTGGTTCGGCTAAAATGACCCCCTAACGTGAAATTAGTAAAATGAAAATTATCAATCGAAATATTCGTTGCCCATGTTTCGGTTATAAACACAATTTCTAGGCTCCTAAAATCATTAATCTCGACTAATATGTCATCAATTTTAGAAAAATTCAGACATTGCACATTTAACAAAAATAAGTTATGCTCGAAAAAGTTATTTTCAGAACAGTCTTATTCCGTTTCCGTTTCTTTAAAGAATTATTGGTACATGCATTTTTTGGCCATTTCTTGGGATCCATCGCATCTTTGAAGTGCTTTTGAGGAATTGTTACTTTAAATGAAGCATATTTTTCCGGAAATTTTGAGGTTAGAGATGAACACTTCATCACAGGAAAATTTTGAGCTAAAAATGCATTCAGATCCTCTTCCGTGGTGTCGGGATGCATATTATAGACATGTAGAGAAATTTCACGTTCTACCCCTTTGATTTCCGGGTTAGTAGAATCATCACCTACTAACAAGTTTGTACCTCTGGCCTTCTTACGTCGCACTTGTTTCCAGTCATTTGACCTTTCGAAATATTTGCAGTTTTACTTACGGTTTGATTTGGCTGTTGGCTTGTTGATGCCTTTTCATTTTGAACCAGGCTGATGTACTCACTGCGAATCAACTGTGTTTCCGCCTCTAAAAGAGCATTCGAAACTGCCTTTCCACTAATATTCGAACCACACAAGTTTTCACTGCTATTTTTGCTTGTTTTCACGTCAGTTTTTGAGACAATTCACTGCTATTTTTATTTATATTTACTTTCACTTCAGATTTCGACCGAGTGATCGCTTTCGACACATCTCCGTTGGGACTGGATTTATTAGCAGGTGTTTTATCGTCGACCCTCTTTTTTTGCGGTTCGTCACATTTTGTCGAAGTAGATTTTAATGTTTGTAATTGTTCGATGAGGAGGGCATTTTTGTCATTCAACTCCTTAATTATTTTGTCTTTTTGTTAAATAATATAATTGAATATGCGAACATATATATTGTTGCTGTCAGAAGCTGCCATGGTTTCTATGGCGTCGAAAAATGGCTCATCACTTTCTTCGCTTTTCTCACAACAGTTGATGCCATTATCACCCGAAGCTTGATACAAATCCCATATATTTGTATCGCCACTTGTATCGCGACATGTTGCGATACAGATCTCACCGTCTGTGGGGGCCATTATTTCTGATACTATTTGAATTTTTTTTTTCATATTCACCAATGGAATTTATACAAAAAAAAATGTTATTAAGCAAAAACAAATATCAAAATGACATATCATGCTGTGTTTTTGTTGAAGGAACCCTGTTGTGGAAACCAATTTATAGAATATTCCTGAGGTATTTTCATTCCCAAAGAATTTGAATTTTGGAAAACTACTAACCATACATATAGTGTGTTTCATTCAAATTGGTGGCCTCCGGATACAATCGTAATTTTGTGAAATCCGATTTGAGCTTTGGCACAATCGTAGTCCTATTTGAGACGTACATTTCGTAACAACCAATTTGAGCTTGAACAAATGATCCGTCTGATTCGGGGGATTGATTGTTCTTCAGAAGATTGAGGGTAGAAATGCGATTCATTTTTCACGCATATAAGAATTTTTTGTTTTTGTTTATCTCTCTCTCCCTCTGAAAATGTTATCGTATTTGTCATCTTTTATTTTATTTTTATAGTTTTATACCGAATTTAAATTTTATTCAATTAGATTCATTTTTCCTCTATACAATGATGTTTGTAAAAAATCCTGATTGCCAACTTCCGCAATTTTCATGTAGCATTAAAGCTAAATATATTATTATTATTCTACAGAACACTAAATATACAGTGATGATTTTTTTTGTATCCTACACTTTCCTGATACTTTATATATCTTAGATCGCTTAGTGATAACATATGGCGGTTCCAAGCCCAGAGTGATATGAAAAAGCAGTCACAATATTTGTGCAAAGATACAAAAAAAAATAATGATTAACTTTCGAATCGTTTCTTATTATCACCCAAAAGACCTACCAACAAATGTTATTAGTAAAAATACCTTCTAAATCCGTTGATAATCTTCTTTTCGAGATAGTTTACTGAAATTTGTTTTCATAATTTCCATCACAAACGATCGCATTTTCAGTATCAAGAAATGTTCAAATTCCTAATCATTAGGAAAGTAATTTGAATTTATTTCTATTATATATGAGCGAAAGAGGATTAGAATAAGTGGCAATTTAGGTCCATTACGATTTTTTTGGAAAAATCAACTGACTTCGAAAAAATATATTTAAACAAACATAGGAAAAGTTGAAGTGAAAGAATAAATCTCCCCCTATGGTCAGCATGTTCGATAAAGCGGCAAATCCTATTATGTTTATCATCCCGTTATCATTCCATCCATCTGAGAATGGATATACTATAGAAGTTGTTGATTATATTTTGAAACAATGATAAATGCGCTATTGTTTTGCATTGAGAGTCAGATCATTAAAGAACAGGTGAAAGGGGTAAGAGATCTGTTGATTCTTGAAGAACTATTGTGATTCTTGTCACGAAACTAGGGCCGTTTCCATTGAAAATAGTCGAATAAATTAATATCTGTCTTTTATGTTTCGAAAACACAGTAGAATAATATACTTTAACGATAAAATATTCAATGTTAGTTCACTGTTTGTATGTACTGCGTACCGCACTGCACCGAATGAAACTTCATCTTGAACTTGGTATGACTGAATGAATGTTACTTCGCGGTGCGCGCGCGGCCTTATATATCATCGTTTCTGGTATCCTACCTCCGGTCGATTTGCGAAACAATCGAAAGAAAAGCCCAGCGTGACATTCGTGGAATTCCGTCTGATTGAATGACCGACTGCCTGGGCGACATAAACGACACAGCGGTATACTGTACTCATTTTCGTAACAATACTCCCTTCTTTAATTTTGATCGTCCCGATCATAATTCATTGGTTCACCATAAAAGGACCCTCGAGGTGAACAATCTCGATCTCAGTCCTAGGGCTGCGCTAGATTTTGTAAACCACTTTGTTGATCCTCTTCTTCACCTCGTACGGTCCTTCCAAAGAGGTTGCAGATTTGGAAAATATACCTTTCTTTCGCCGCCTTATTTGAATCCTCCTACATTAGCATAAGAAGCTTTCATCCTGTCAGTTGCCAGTATCAACCTCTTCCGAACTGTTTCATGGATTTTCAACCGTCAGTTCCTCAGTTTGCCACTTTGCCCTTAAGCTTATGATCGCTTACTACTGTTAGAATGTATTGTTTTGTTAGGGTAGGTGACATATGACCACGGCTATCCTCTGAACATCATTATGAATATGTTTTAAATACATTGAAATAAATAACGTCTAAGTCGTTTATTATATAGACGATGAATATTGAGTATGGTAACAATTTCAGATATAAATTTCAGACATAATTTTTAGAGGGTGATTTTTCAGTAGTTGAATTTACGTTTTTGAATTTATGTTCATTTCGTACTTTCAAGAGCGTGATTTTTCAGTAGTCGTGTTTGAACTAACTTGAACTTGAACTAACTTTTTGGGGTTATAATTTCGTGATGAAGTATTTAAAAAAAATGTGTATGGGTTATATTGTTTTACATGTACCTAGGGAATATACCGCGTAGAGATAATTCCAGCTTATGTCATTATCATTACACACGTTTTTTTTTATATATGATGTCTACCATAGTCCATAATGAAATACGTATTTATTAAATATATATATATATATATATATATATATATATATATATATATATATATATATATATATATATATATATATGTATATATAAGGGGGAAAGAAGGGTAAGACCCGTTAGCTAACACTTTTTGGCATGTTGAAGCCAAACTACTTCAACTAGATTGAACGACCTGACGTATTGTTCATCGTATCACAATAAATCATCTCATCCCACTAGTGGGTAAGATCGGGTGCACATACTTACTTTATGGGAAACTATAAAAACTACATTTTAATTAAAAAACTTCAACTTTAACAAAAAAATATTAATCCTAGAAACAGAAATCACATTGAAAGAAGGTATCTTCTTCGCCCGCTCCACTGCAGCCTTCGTGAGCCCAGTCAAGACACTTTCCACATTGGATCCATCCTTCTCCTTGTTTCGAGTTGGAAAAAGATTCGTTGCAGTATGAACAATGATCGTCGGACTTGTTATCTTCCCCATCGGAAGAATCATCAGTTGAGATCGAGGTCGAGGTTACAAGAATTTTTGAGGAGACTATTTTCTTTCTCTGAGCCTTGGTACGCTTGTGTTTTCAATTGTTTAGTTTCGATGTTGTCTTCTTATTTGGTTTGTTTGAGTCATCAATGACCAATTTTCTTTTCTGTGACGTTATTTTTTTTTGCAGTTTCTTTTTTCTTTTCCTCTAACTGAGATTCGAGTTCTGTTTTGTTTGGTGAAGAAGTTAATATTGCACATTTCCCTTTTCGTTTATCTGTTCTTTCTGTTTTCTTTCTTTCAGCAAAAGGTGGTGGCATCAAATGTGTGGGTGATATAGCAAAAGCTATTGATGCAGCTGGCTTTTCATCCGTAAAAATTTGTGGTTCTAAACTTTCAGAACAGCAGGGTTCATTTGGAAATGGTTCGTCAATATTGGTTTGTATTGGTTTGTTAATCTCAACTACCGTTTCACACGTTCTTTGTGCAGGTTTTCCTTCTGTTGCTGAGTCCTCTTGTAGAGAAACATCTGCTTCTGCCTGTGGGCGTGGGTCTCCTTCTTGAACAGCATTTGCCTCTACAGGGAAAGGTCTATCTGTGGTTGTTGAGGAAGCAAACAGGTGATTAGGAAAAATATTTTGGTTTAAAGGATAAATTCCTGTTTGCTTGGATCCATTTACTGCCGTCCGCATTCCTGCTGCCTTGAGGAAAGCTGCACCATACAGTTTGGCTACTTGTTGATTGTAACAGCTCTACCAGGATATGTTGCAAGCCACTGGAGCATCTCCTGTTGATAATAGGTGCTCAATGGAGCCATGAAAGTCACGTCTAGCGGCTGGAGTCGATGAGAACAATGTGGTGGCAAGCACAACAACACAACATTGTTTCCTCTGGCCATGTTAATAAGTTCGAGACCCTTTGTGTGGGTAGTATGGCCGTCCAAATCCATGCAAGTTTCAGCAGTAACCAAAACGCCCCGTTCTGCTAATACCAATGCTCCAACCTGTGTTTTTTCTCGTGAAGCTAAGATTTAGGATGGTTTGTTGGGAACTGTGGTTATTCCCGTCCCATCGACGTTATAAATATCACTGGGAGAAAAATTGTGTTGTTCATACAAACCCTCCAACAGATCGAAAAATTTATCAACAGCTTGCTTATTGAATCCCATGGTCCCTTGCTATTGAAGTATTTTCTGGAAATCGAAGAGAAATATTGTTCTTATGCCTCCTTGAAAAACCATATAACCAGTCTTTTCCGGCCATCTTGGTTTCTTCATTGAATTTGTGTTTCAAAACATTTTTAGTTGCAAGATCAGACGCTTATCTTCTGACATCACTCAAAGTTAAACCAAACAATCTACTCTCTAACAGCAATATGCGGTCTAAAAAATATTTTTCTTGCTCTTCAGACAATATAGTCGTAGCGGAATTCAAGAATATAGGTTATGTTATCGTGCCCACTCTTGATTGTCATCAAGTTTTTGAAGCAATGCCCCGAGCAGACTATACAAGTTGTAGAATTTTCCTTGGAAAAACTCCACTTGGAAGATCATTTGAGGGGCTGAATCAACTCTCACACTCAAATGTTGTTTGATTGATAGGTTTTTCGATTAGCGATACTTTCTTGAACCCTCCACTATTCCGGAAAAAAAATGCCTTCATTTCTTCAACTTGTAATTTAATTGGAGAAATAAATCAATGACATAGGTGACTTGCCAATAGAAATCCATATTATAGTTACAACACATCTGACATTTTCTATTTTTCAGCGAACTATGTTGATTGCCAGATACTACAACAATTCTCTCACTTGATATACATGTTAGTTTATATCTGTTAGATCTCTACACACTTGAACTTTCAGTTTAATTTGTTTTTTCCTTTAAGCTTTATTTAATTTTCATGTCGTTACATTCCATTCAATCCGCGATTCTTTATGTATGTCTATTCATTACTTTTCGGATAAACTCGTATTCGGTATAAATTACGTAAACGTTCTCAAATCTCCACTAACTACTAGTGTTATTCTGAAGAACTGACTTCGTTGTGAGATGATTTGGAATTTACCTACTTATTTTCTGGATACAATCAGTTGATTTATTTTTACTCCAAACTTTCGAAATTATATACCAAAACCACACTATTTGGAATAATCTGACTGAATTCTTCAACAAACTCTCCCAATTACCTGAATCCTCCTGACTATTTCCGGGCATCGCTTTTCTACAGGAATATATTGCATTAAAAATGCAGGTTCAGAAAAAAAGCTTGTTTTCCGTCTACATATTATTTTTATCATTAATAGTTGGGTGCACTTTGAGTGAGTAGCTGCATTGTTTGTTATCATTATTGCTCCGAATATATAATGGAAAACATCCCTATAATATATATTCACGACTCTGTTATGTTCAGTAAATGAATGTCGGTTAATCCGTTAGGTAATTCATCAGTTCTTCTCGTAGTATTTTTAAAAATATCAAACCGGCGTTTTTCACTTTCAATTCGATAAGTCAATCTCAATGATCAAAAATGCGCCGCTTGACTCTGATCACTATCTTCCTGTGATATCATGTGTCGCTTCATTCGAAAGTGTTCACAAAAACCAAGTAGAATTGGAAAAAATCGTACTTTTAGGATCTCTGGAGACAGGGGTCAACATCCGCAATTCGGGAACACCAGGGCACCGTCCCTCAAGAAGGTCGGCCTACTTTTCCCTGTATCTCATGCTCATCAATATAGGCTGCGGTTTTATGGGCTTCCAACGCGAATCTTCCCTGGCAGGCGATGGGGTCGCCATCCAAGAACTACTGGGATCCGCGTTACTTGTTTATACTGTTGCTGGTCTGAAAGTTCAAAATTCAATTGATATGGAATTTCGAATATAATTCCTGTGGATGTGTCGAACGAGTGCCCATATTTCTTGGTCTCTAGTCTTCTTGTATCCCGTGTACACTTCCTATAGCGAAGGTTTAATCCACAAAAGCTATCAAATGTCAGCTTTTTGAAGGGGACAGGTTATTTTATTCTCAATACAAAATAAACTATTGATGAATTATTTCTATATATTAAATTCCACCAAATAAGGACTTTTGTCTCAAGGAATTTTGATTCATGCCAAAAACAGACAAATTTGGTGAATCAGTGTTTTTTTAAAATTTTTATTTAACTGAATTTGAATATTTCTGAAACCGAATAATTGAATTTAGTTCAATTTTTTCACAATTTATTTTAGTCTTTCTCATAAAGAATCTCTTGAATGATACCAATCCTCTAGATTTCCTCTGAAATTTTTCAAATGATTTTTTTCTTAAAAATATTATTATGTAGTACACTTCGTTCTATTGAATCAAAAAAAAAAGACACTTATGTTTATTTTAAGATTCTCGATGTACATAATTTCTGCTGGTTTTTTGATATTTGCTTCTGATCAGGTTCTTTGGAAATTAGGAGCTCACTTCAGGATCAGATTCGCTGCAACACTTCAGGATCAGATTCGCTGCAAGTTCGGAGCTTACTTCAGAGCTCTGCGAAGAGATGGGTCTTGAGATGAGTACTAGTGTGCTCTGCGAGACGAATGCTGGGGTTGTACACTTTGTGGTTCTAGGCAGCCTTTCTGAATTCTACTGTGTTCCTTGATCAATAATTCTCCTTCGTAATCAGACGAAGAAGCTGTGGACAACAATCACCAAGCAATATCTTGTTACATTTTGGTTCGAAGAACCAGGAGTTTTTTCACAGAATGAGCAAATTGATGAGGGATGTTATTCTGAGGGAATCAAGTCCCAAAATATCAACGTTGGTATATTCCAACTGCACCTATGATTATGTTACATATCAGATTACATATAAATCCAATACACTATATGTAAGATAACAATCGAATCTAATGATTACATTATATGTAAGACTACGAAGGAATCTTCGTGTGCAGTTTAGTTATTTCAGCAAAGTAAACAAAGTTGAGAAAGTTATGAGCTCAATGAAATATCACTTGAAGCGAGCTGAGAGAATTTTGAACAATTTTGAGCTAAATGGTTGTGCTCAAAATGGTCTAAATAACCCAAAAGTGTTGATCTCTTGTACCAACAACAAATAACTTGACTATTTCGTCAAAGTGAGGAGAGAGAGTAACGAAATATATTCCCCGAAGTGACACGTTACATCCTGCGAATCAAGCAGAAGGTTTGATTCGAGCCAAGAAAGGAAGTTTCGCAATGTTTGGAGATGAAAGGTTATACTCTGGCTATACTTCGCCCCAAAAAATAGAGAATGGTCACAGAAAGATCTAGCCAGGAAATCAAAGAATCGCAAGTCAGTCTAGCTTCTAGTGATTACAGTAAAAAGGGATGAATGCAAATACCCACTTGTGAATCCCATCTCTCCAAGCTGCTAGATAGTTCTTCCTGGAAACCATTGTTTTAGGTAGTCCTCAGGTAGGATATATCACCATTCACTGGTCGTATTTCAATATCCTTCAAGGTCCTCTGATTTTCTGAGTAGGGCTTCGTGAACTAGAAGAATTGAAACACGAGCAGAAACGGGTTCTTAGACACTTTCTCAATGAATTCACCTAAGCTCGTGAATTTCCAGTTTAAGGTTAGACAAGAAAGAATGACATTAGTTGTCGGGCCTACAAACAAAAGCAGTCGCATTCCGACAACAATATTTTATTATTGAAATGGAGGAAAATATTTCAATCTTGAAATATGAGACGCATATGTGGCCATTTTGTGTGCCCGGACGAGAATTTCATTTAAAAGTTATTTTTAATTGATCAACGTGCCAAATATGCCAAAAGTATTGTTGAAATGTGAATTAACTCATAAAGGTTAAGATATAGGACTTTTTTATCTCCAAAATGCGAAAAACTTCGAAAGTTCTCAAAAATAAGAATCTCAAAATCGACAAATCAACCGTTCGATATTGAGCTTTCAGCACAAGAGAGAATGTCAAGCAGTCTTCCTTTATTCAGTTTACTCCAAATCCAGTCCTATTAACTTAAATATTTCATGCAGCGTTCGACTGTCAGTTATCTAGATATCGTACTGCTATGCAGAAAATGGAAATGTCACCGATTGGTGAAGCCAACATCTAACGTTCTTGAAATTTTATGAATTATGATGGGATTTCACGTAGAAACTATTAAAGAGTAACGAAATGTTTTCCATTTCGTTACACAATGCATAGTTGACACTTCGGTGACTACATATATTTCTGTTCTGAAACGACTGCAAGAAATATCCCCATATCTTCATTATTCGAGCCGTTGACATTTGTTCAAGAACCATGTTCTGAACGACTGTAAGAAAGCGTGGAATAATTGCGCAAATTTGTTTTTGGGATACAAAAAGGGGACGAATGATGAATTCGATATAAAGTTTGTGAATACTCTTCGAATGGCAACTTTGTACCGATAGAATTATCTTAGCGATCAAAATACGGATCTCTCCATTTTTCAAGACAGTTCTATAACATCATGAGAGCTTGTTCAGTGTTAAAACAGCCATGTCTTTCAGATAAATGTTCGATTATGTTTCAATAAAAATATTAATAAAATTTAAACCCGAAAAAAAATATTTATTACAAATTGAAGGGGAATCAAATTTTCATCAGATCATAAACAGGGAATTTGAAACTCAAATTATTGAAGATTACCTGAAAATATTCATGGAACTGTATAACGATTACACAGGTTTGTGAACAAGATGAACATATTGAATATAAAGATATTGCTCTTAAGTTTTTGGGGCATTTCTCAAGTAGTGACATATTGTTTCTTACCAACCTATCTTGTGGAATACATTTTCTTATTAAATAATACATACTCCAATTAATATCCCATTGTATCTCACATTCCTCAAGGTAGCGTATTGATACCGGTTTTATATTCTTTACATACAACAGAATTGCCAAAACAAATATTTTAACCGTAGCAACATATGCCAACCTTTTAATATCCTAAATTAGCTAATAATAACTTTTTGAAGACAAGCTTCCATTTTAGCCGTGTACTAAAATGTATAAAATAAATTTAAGTCATCGCTGACAGTGATTTGATTATTTTTCGTTGGATTATTTGGTTTCAAAAAGCTTGTCGCGCGAAGTGTTCATAAAAGTAGGTTACAATTGATTTGGTTGGGCAGTGATTAGTTGGTAAGTAAGAACTTGTCCAAGTATTTGATTTTTATTAAGTAGATACCAATTAATTCCATTGGACAATGAATGGTTGGTGAAAAACAATTCGTCGAAGTATTAATTCCTTGCAATTCGCGCAACAAGCTCTTTGAAACCAAACAATTCAACAAAAAAGAATCGAATCATTGTCAGCAATGACTTGAAATTATTTTTAGCTTTTCAAATAGTTAGCCTTGATCTGTTCATTTCTAATAAAGCATAGTTATCAGAAGGTCTCTTTCCTGTGAGTTTTGAGCTGGAAGGAATCATGATCTCCGACCCCGAAAACACCCGCATACCAATTTTTAATCGAATTGGACCATAATCACAAAACTTGTTCTTCAACTTGTGGCCGCCATCTTGAATTAATGTATTTTGACAAAAATTTCATAATCATCGAATCCAAAAACCCCCACATACCAATTTTGAATCGAATGGGACCATAATTACAAAACTCGTCCTCGACCTTGGAGCCGCCATCTTGAATTCATAAATTTTGACAAGAATTCCATAATCTCCGACTCCGAGAACCCCCGCATCCCAATTTTGAATGAAATCGGACCATAATCACAAAACTCCTCCTCCATCTTGGGGCCGCCATTTCGAATTTTGATTTTTGACATAAAATTTCATAATCTCCGACCCCCAAAACTCCCACTCACCAATTTTGAATCAAATCGGACAATAATCACAAAACTCGTCGGACATCTTGGAGCCGCCATTTCGAATTTATGAATTTTGACAAAAAATTCATAATCTCCCTTGAATACCCCCACATACCAATTTTGAATCAAATCGGACCCTAATTACAAATATCCTCCGCCATCTTGGAGCCGTCATTTCGTTTTTTTCTCTAACATAAACTCCATAATGCATTATCACCGGAATCATGGACATCTGCCGAATTTCAAATCAATCAGACGACTAGAAGTCGGTCAAAATTCACTTGCAAGATTTGACCCTAACGAACGAACTAACAAGTGAAACTAAATGAAAGCTTGTGAAATAGCGCTTGTGGGCCAATAAAAACAAATATACATGTATCACCTTCAGGTCAGGACGAAATCATTGCACTTCGTACATGAGACAGCCTATCAACTGTCTGCATTGCGTTTGCGATCATTTGTTACTTCAGTCGAAATATCCGTGATGGGATCCAAAGGTGTCGAAACTCCTTTGGAATTTTTCATTCCAAAACATTCCAAAATATTTTTGGGATAACTACTTTGATTCAATTCTAATCTGTCTGATTTTTGTTCGACATTGATTCCAAAGTAATTTGATACTTTCCCCAAATATTTCATTTCGAAGAACATTTTCAAATTTTTTTTCAGCTCACTCATCAGGTTCTCATCATTTCCGGAAATCAATGCATCGTCTACATATACCAGTATATACAATTTTTGTTCAGCTCCGGTATAGGAATAAAGGCAGTAATCACTTTACCGATCGTCAAAAATCGTGTTTTTCCATATATCATTAAATTTTTCGTTTCTATTTTTTGGTAATTTTTTTAACCCATATAGAGATTTATTTGGTTTCAGCACTTTTCCATCTTGATCCATCCTCTTTGGTTTCAACATGAATACTTCTTCTTCCATATCATCATATGAAAAAGCGCTCTTGACATCCATTCGATTCAATTGATTCGCTACTGCAAGGAATATTCGAAGTGTTGTGAGCTTGGCAACTGGTGAAAAAACATCAGAAAAATCAAAATCTCCTTTTGTTGAAATCCTCAGGCTACGAAACGTGCTTCGTACTGCAATGGCTCTCCCTTTTCTTTCTTCTTCACTTGAAAAACCTACTTCGGATCGATGACATACTTTTAGTAAATCGGTTCCTGACCACGAAGTGTTCCTTTTAAAGGCTTCAAATTCATGTCTAATTGCATCTTTCCATGCAGAACAATTTTGCCGTTGATAGCTTCTTCAATGGTGAAAAATCTGCAGGTTCACTGATACATGTTTCTTCATTGTCATATCTTAAGGGTATTCTGATCTTGCCACGGTCACGAAGTTGATATGGTTCTGGTTCAAATTTCAAATTTGGGTTCTGTCTCTTTCTCGGTCTCATTCACAATTTGTTCATTTGCTTCACCATGACTAAAAGTTTGTAACTCATTTTGGGATGAATGGAAAAAACTCCTCAGTTTCTTGTTTTTCCAAGATTGGCGTATTATATCCATTTTCTGATTCGAATATAACATCACGAGCAATCGAATTCTTCTTTCTTATTGCAAATATATTCTACATGCTTTACTATTTTCTTCATATCCAACAAATATTTTTACTTTTTGGATCCAATTTTCGACGTTTCTGTTTGGGAACATGTACGAAAATGAAAATTACTGATCAATTTTGACCGTACCACAATTCGAATGGTCTTTTACCTTCAACTGTACTGTTTACACTTCGATTCAAAACATACACAGCTGTATAAACTGCTTCGGTCCAAAGATTTTCCTTCTATTCTTTGCTCTGAGCATTTGCTCACTGTACGGAATTCTCTTTCAACTTTACCGTTTTGTTTGGGAGTTGAAGAATGAGTTTTCTGGTGACGAATTCCATGGCTTTCAAACAACTTTCTGGCTTCAGAATGGCCAGTGTCATTTTCAACAGATGTTTCTTTCTCTGGTAACTCGAAATCTTCAATTTTGTTCAAAATGGCCTGGTTTCTCACAGAAATGGCAAACAAGCTTACTTTGACTTTCACTTTTGAAAATACTTAATTTTTGAATGACCTACACGTCCACAGATTGCACATTTCTTGAACCCAACTCGCTTTGACGTTAATGCACAGATTCATCTGAAGTTTCTCTCGACTGTTCATTCTTCATTCTTTCCTCCTCGATCATAAGTTTCGAAATCAAATCATTCACTGTCTAATTCAGTGTAGAAACAGACTCCCAAGCGGAATTGAGAAGCTTGAATTCAGATGGTAATGACATGAGTACTTTTGTAATCAATATTTGATCGGATATGGTTTCACCGGCCTGTTTGAACTGAATAACCAGTTCTTTCAATTTTGAAACGCGAATGGACATTCCCTTGCCTTCATTTCTATAGTTGAAAACGTTGTGCTGGAGAACATGCAGGCTCACTTCTGATTATTGTTCTTATACTGACATGAGCTTGTTCCAGATTTGATGGGATGTTTCACATGGCTCATAGGATTTTTTCTGTTCTGGTAACAATAATATATTTAGCCTTATTGTCTTTCTGGGTCCACTCCTTAATTTTCTTTTCATATATAACTGTCTCATTTCATGGCCTAGTTCTTGGTTTTGTTTCACTCTCGACGATATCTA
The DNA here is from genome assembly GCA_018342105.1 of Gonioctena quinquepunctata. Lineage (NCBI taxonomy): Eukaryota > Metazoa > Arthropoda > Insecta > Coleoptera > Chrysomelidae > Gonioctena > Gonioctena quinquepunctata. Next base: position 23,493 of record JAFIRS010002147.1, read on the forward strand.
TATATCCAATGGGAGCGAGAACTATTTCAAATTGGAACTTCCAGACGTTCCAGATTGATTTTCCTTTCAATTTAATAGCACTAACCTGCTCCATCATTTTTTTACGGCACTTTACCAAACAATTCATTGCAAACTTTTCATCTGATTCTGGGCCCATAACCTATTGGAAATGGTATTATTCGAATAACTATTTTGAAGAAATAGTCTTTCTCTAATTCCTTTATTGAACGACTGAATTACATTTTCATTTCTTTTTTTAACTGACTTTGACATATAAAATATATTTCAACATACAGAATCTTTTTTATTAGCATTGTATCCCAATTTATATAATCGACAATGTTCGAGAGTTTTCGTGGAACATTCCATTCCACTCCACTTCGGAATACGATGGCCTTTTTTTCACAAATTCAAGAATTATTTGATCTGACTTTGAAAAGCATTTTTGTTTAGCATTTTGAAAAACTCTGGAAGATGGGATTGACGCGGAAACTTCACTTCTTATTTCATATCGATAATTTTGCATCCACCAATGTTGCTAGAGCATCTTCTCCTGCCAACATTTGTAGGATTATTTTCAAGAGCATTTTTCAAATAGTTTCTCTATTCGCTTCTACGTGTCGGACTGATACCCTGTACTATTTTCGATGCCTCAACTTATCCTGCTGCTTTCAAACCCCGTCGAGTGGCATTGCTCAGTACTGAACAGGTGTAGATTTGCTCGAAAAAAGTTCCATGTGTCTTTTTTGTAATTGGCGCTCGATTCCGGACACGTTCTTTAGTCGCAGCCAAGGAGGAGAAATCGATTCGTTCAACCAAATACGATTATTATTGAAAAAAAATATATCCAGCGACAACGTGACCATGATTTGAAAGAAGTCACTATTTATTCAATTCTTCTAGTATTTGGTCTGAACGGAAAGTCCGATAGCGAAAACATGATTGGTCTTGTATATTGTTATGTCCAGAGCTCCTGAGTATAGTAAAGAGTTATTTTCGTGTGATGCTCATTCTAGCAAAAACCGTTCCGGGAAGCAAAACACATTTATTTTCAAACACACATAAAATGATGTCCCGAGTGCCTTTGCTGACTGAAATTCCATAAGATAACAAAAAGAGAGTGGGCAATAATTATCAGTCGAGGATGTTAGGTGTTGGTGTTTGATATTATCAGTCCAGTAATGGAATTTCTGTTCTATATTAAAGACTTTGGAAGTTGAGGAATACGTATGGAACAATACGTTTTTATCGCTTCAAATTCGGGGTCAGGGGCTGTGGGTATCTGATTTTCATGATTGAATCGGTTTTTTTTACTGAACGGAAATAGAAGTCATCCTGGAAATAAGAAATTTCGAAAATGTTTTCAAAAACATGTTCCACACTTGTTGGGTAAACCTAATCATTTTCGGAACATAATGAAAATCTATGAACATGTATTCATTTCCTCGCTACTTCCCAAAATTTCGAGGCGCCTTTTACTCCATTGCCTAATAGGCCGAATCAATGATGTACAAGCTCTCAGTAATGTGGTATGTGATGTTATCTTTATTTTTCAATTTTTAATAGTTTGTACCACTATATCGAGAAAACTATCGAAGATTTCATTAGCAAAAGTCACAAAAACCATCCATTTGAATCAGAAGCCACTCGAACCCCCCCTGAGTCATCGTTGGTATGTTGTAGTGATATCGTGTATTTAGAATATTAAAATATTTTGTTGTTTATCAAAATTTCAGGCAAATAACATCCCAATTTTTTTTTCTCCTGGTACGAATGGAATAATGTGAGGTATTCTGTGAGATTCATGTCACTCAGATATTCTCAAATCCGCTATAAGACACCAAGTTCCCCAATTCTTTATAGTTTCTCTCAATGCGAGCCGTTTTCCTTCATTAAAGAAGTCATCAACGATTTTACCGACTTCACTTCCCTGTGTTCAACGAAAAATCAAATAGCGAGTAATCTGCTTATTTTTCAGTATTTCCGATTGGTCATTATATGCTGACAGGCCATATCTCTCCCACTTTCACAAATACGACAACAACGTTTCATTTTGAATACATGGCAAGCTATATTGAATCATTCTGAAATCAGAGAGATTTCCAGGTATCAGAGATGACTGTGTTAGGTGTGGTGCGTATAATTCACTCGGTGAGGTGGTGCGAGTACTTTTGCGCCTCTGTAGTTCGCCAGAAAAAGCGATGGGCAGTTTCCATACGTTCCTGAACTCAATGTTTGACTAACTGGATGCGTCCTTGGCTCCAAAGTAGGCCGCTTCATTGAGTTTCCGTTTAACCAATGCTCCTCTTCAATTAGAATTCTTGCATTGTCCATAAAATTAGATGGCGCTCAGTCAGTCAGGTGTGGTCAGATATTCCCGGATTTGACATCTCCCCACGTTTAGTCCATCTTCTGTGTTCGTTTGATCTTGTCTCTTTAATGTATAAATATCCCCATTCACATGCAACTTCATAAATATGGTTCTTGCTCATTTCCAATCTGTTATCAGGTATGCAATTGATGAGGAAACTTCGAGAAAAGCTGCCAGATTGGCAACAGCTCTTCATGATGTACTTGTTACCGATCCGAAGTGTGTGTCGATAAGTGGGCTTTGTTATTGTTCTGCGGCGTATTGGTTCTTCCGAGTTTAATACGCCTCAATACGTTCTCCAGGAGTTTGTTGTGGATTCCATTCTGATGTAGGTCCTATCTAAAGTGGTTTATTTCGGCACCTAGTGACTCCTGGTTGTTACATATGTTCATCGCTCTTTTCACCAATGTACTTAAGAGCCCTCCTTTTGTCTGATTCGGAAGGTTGCAGCTGTACTCGAGGTTTAGAGAAAGAGGTGCAGATGGTATTGTCTCTTTGTCTCTCATAATTCACATCGAGTGAAGGTAGAACATTGTTGGTTTTCATTTCCCTTGTGAATTCCTGGTGCTATTTATTCTTGATAAAAAAATCATGAGGTGTTTATTTCCGTGATTCCGTATGGTGAAGGTGTGATTCACGTACCTTCACCACAGTTTTGGTTTGTATCTACTTCCCGTATAGCTAATTCCACGAACCACTCCATGTAAGTATATGTTGGCGATTGTTAGAAAAATGATCCTACCAAAATTCCGTCATCTTGGAAAAAAGAACCGGTTCTTTCATTGGAAAAAAAATGGTATAGGTAGCAGTGTAGTAACTGAAGTATGGCTGTCGGTTTTCTCCCGGAGCTGGTTATCCTCTTGAAGTTTTCTTTGCATAATGCTGAAGAATATTTCATGAAACGATCTTCTTGTCCAAGTTCAACGTCTTTGATAGTATTCACGAAGTATTTATAATAATTGACGTACGAACTGCAATTCCTTCATGAGAGTTGTTATATTTGTAGAAGGTATTCCAATAGGGTTGGGTTGGTCAGTTCTGGGAGCTAGTGAACGGTTTCAGTGGTATTTTTGGTTGTGAGTTTTCGGAAACCAGTAGAGATAAGGTTATCGTAGATCTTTCTTCCTTGAAAACCCCAGTATCGATTTTGAGTCGATTCGAAGCATATATTAAGAAATTTGTTCGCTTTATTGGTATCTCCATCCGAAAGTTTTCCATCAAGCTTGGCCATTCAAGTTACTGTTTGTATAATTCCAAGTATAACTCACAAAAATCAAATATTCAGTGAAAAGAATAATTTTTGAATTGGGAAATTTCAATTTTTTTTTATGGATGTTCATTACTTAATCATTCGAAAGCAAAAATATAATATGCATATATTCATCATCAAATGAAAACAAAATATCGATATTTTTTGAGGATATACAAATACTTTCAATAGACTCTGGCCCGTAATGCAAGTAGATTTTATCTGGTAGTAGGATTCAAGATAAAACTTACCGCTTTTCTTCTATTTGATACAAGCGCAGTATTCCTTTGATTTCAAAAATGAACGCATACGATTTGTGGTTATTGTAACCCCAAATAACTTTCATATACATTTTTCTCTTAGATGTATGAAATATTAATGTTTCATCTTTATGAGACTTGCTGACGACAAGGGGGTAGGAGACATTCAAAAGCGGTAACACCATTTTCTTTGGAGTACAATAGGCCAAATAACACATTTTTCCTAGTGAGTTTATACCTTGTATTTATAGCTTCTATGCCAACAACCGATTTGTTAGTGTGTCGTGATTATCACTGAATTCATGTAATAACGCTGGAAATTTGAACACAAAACCTTTTTTTTCGTCAACTCAGAAATATAATTTTCAAGTTTGTTTCGAAGCATTAAGTTCTTATCACGGAATAGTTTTTGCCCATTCATATGACGCAGTCAGTAGTACCGGACAATATCTTGAAAATAATTTTCTGATCTTGCAAAACTGGATGCGGTCCGGTATGTGGCTGTAGAAAAAAATATCCTCACTGCTCTCCTGCATGTATTGTTTGCAGAGGAAAATACTGCAGCATTTTTCCACCTACAGACCACAATCAATATTAGCAAGTCACAGATTCGTACAAAATTAGATTTGAATTATTTTGGAAGTATATTTCTATATAAATAATTATATTTTTTTTGTTATTGTTTCAGATGTATACTCTCTGTCCTGACCTGTCTGACCTCATCAATAAAAACTTTTATATTTCTCCTAAGATTTACAGGCAATAAAATTTCAATTCTTATGATAAGCAACCTCAAAGACTCCCTGATGTTATTCTCTTGGGTGAAACACTTTTACTCACAATGTTCAAATTTCAGATGATTTTTTTTTATAACTCGACTCTATTTATAATCCAAGAAACTCATTCGATATTATCAATATTCAATATAGCGCTGAATAAACAATAAATACGAAGCAACCCCTGTATAATCCACAAGAAATCTGGGAAAATCTCACCCGGTCTTTGACTAGGACGACCCATGTTTGGTGCAGGACCGCTCAATTCACGGGTGTCCAATATCTCACTTGGTCAATTGGGAATTGACCGATCAAATTGACTTCATAAAGCCCTAACAATGTTTCATCAATGTTTTATCTCAAAATAACCCCATTCTCTCGAGGACCGTGCCGGTCAAGGACTTGGGTGTCCCATAGCTGATTTTTTTTACAATTTATATGTATTCTGCAAACCCAAAAATCTCATAGTTACGTTTTTTCTTCAAAAACCAGACTCAATAAATCAAGAACTTGAATGTTGCTAAAAAAATTTCAGATACAAGCAAGATCGTAAAATCTTTTCATTTTGAGTATCATTATTTTTTCATCGAAGCAGAATCGCTTTCTAAATTTTCAGACTAAATGAAAAATCCCCTACAACATATATCATTTCAGAATATCTAGGATGAAAGGGCGAGATTGAACATATTCACGTCCCGTGAACGGGGATGTCTATGACATATGTTACAAATCTCTCTGAATATTCTCATATCATCCAATTCTCATAGGGAGCTTTCATGTCGTTTATGAATGTGTGAGTTATACTTTCACATGATTGACCTACTTTCTTTGGCTTGAAGTGTTTTACCATCTATCCTGTCCTGAGTGACTCATCAAGGCAGAGAAAAAACTATTGAAATAATAAATTTGTGGTTTGAAGTTTGCTCCTGAAAGTTCCTCCCCTGTAGAAAATTGAGAAGTTAATTGCCGAAAAATTTACGAAAGTCACGTTGGGTAGATTGATAAAAGAAAAGATGGAAAGGTTATTTTAAAAATTATTTATCCACTTGAAAATGTGTCCACTTCAATGTACGTCAGTTCTCAGCAAGAATATTGTTTTCGAAGTTGCTTGTGGATTTTGAAGCATCAAGTTTTCATGGAACTGTACTGAACAATATCTAAGAATTATTTTCAGCAATTTTTCATGGATAGACGATAATGGATACAACTCTCAAATCCGTTTCTTGTTTCTAATTATTTTGTAAACGACAAAATATTCAAAAGTGATTGAACACTAATTATTTTCTATTATTTTTTCAGATCCGCATTCTCTGGCTCCTTGAATCCTCTAGATTTAAAAAAAAACTAATTGAGTCTGCAGTTGAAGCTGTCTACCATTTTCCAGTCTGGCGCTACGATTGTTTATTTTTTTTTCCTGGGCGATACTATCAGATACGGCCGCTCACCTATGCTTTGACTAGGATGACCCGCTTAATTGACTGGGATCAAATATCTCACTTGGTCAATTGACCGGTAAATTAACTGTTGAATCGACCGATCAAATTTTGTTTTTCGAATTATGCTTGATATTTTAGATATATTTCATATAATGTCCTATAACTGTGTTCGACTATTTCGAAAAAAATTAAGAAGCTCAAAAAGGTTCAACTAATATATTCTAAGCTGCTTCATATTCTTTTCTCCAGAATAGGATAACTTACGTATAGGGAATGACACATGAGATATGTTCGGGATTTTAAGCAAAATTCATAAATGAAATATGAAAGTCAAGTGAGTTATCACAAATTATTTTGTATACATACAATAATATTCCAAATATGTTCGAAATTCTTATCGGAATTCAGACAAGAAATGAAAAATAGGCTCTTCCATTCAATAATATTGAGTGAGTTGTCATAATTTGTTTTTGGATACATACGATAATCTTAAAAAAAGGCTAAATTAAAAAAATGAACACCACAATTTTACACGAATTTGTTCAAAGCTTCATGTTATCACTGTATGCTGAATGTGTTCCTTACTGTTCGGAAGTGTTGATTTTAAATAGTATATGAAAAAAGTTAGAATTTTGAAGTGCACTAGTGTGCGAGTCGTATTTATTCCACCACATCAGTTCATTAAATGCCACATAACACATTCATAAATAATAAATCATACAGGGCAAAGTATTGCGCTTCACATTATTATGCTGTATCAGTTGCTGTTCTGGACTTGATTCGACGTGACTTATCCAAAAATACAAGAACTTCTTTCAGGTATATTTCAATAGAAAAACTATCTATTGAGGACATCATCACAACAATAGTTTCAAAAAATGTTGATATATCTTCTCCAACTATGGTCCTCAGAACCCAAAAATGACAGTAGTTGAATAAATTTGATAATATTTATAGATTCATAGGTAAGGAAAGACTTGGTGAGGTGAGGAAAGAATAAACTATAGACACAGTTTCCAGAATATGAGGGTAGTCATTGAATCCTTCACACTTATTGATATCTAGGTACTTCATTCTGAAGTTAATCTATTTTGTAGTGAATGTTATTGAATCAAATGGATGATCATGTCTGAAGAGGGGAGAAAATTGTGTGCTGGAAAGGTCACATATATCTCTCATTAAGCACCTTCAGAAAAATCAGTTTGGAGATTCGATCAAGGTGTCCTCGAGCTATTCGGGTTCAACAAGTTCATTTTACAACTGTTAGTAAATATACAAGGAGTGTGTCAGAGTTCAAATGCTCGGGTTCTATGATGAGTAGAAAGATGATTCAAAAACAGAAATAAACAAGACAACAGAGTTTATAACCAAAAGTTTTTGCTGAATATAGGGGGCGAAACGAGAAAAATCTACAGGGTCGAAGGAATTTTTTTCAAACGGAATGCCATGTATATCAACTCATTTTTTCTGGCAGTTTGGTGACCTCCATATAACCTTATATCGACTATCTCTCAACCACTTGAAAGTGTTGATTTTTTTGTGGAAATAATGTTATTTGCAGATTCATAACGAGAAAATCACCGTCGTCACGATTATGAAATTCAAGAGGAAATAATGATAATACTATTTGATAGTTAGAAGTATGATATTGATGATCCATTTTCATACCCTGAAATTATACAGGGTGGCTAAAATAATTTTTCAATTTTTCGACCATGTGATTGGAACGCAATTATTTTTATATGTACATCGCCACGCTATTTCTTGTCGTTCCTATTTATTGAGTTTGAAAACTTTCAGTTGTTTATTTTATATTCCTCGATTTTGCGTCATTTTTAACTGAATTAGTGTGTTTCATGTACATTATTTTGGTTGACTGGTGTGCTATCAATTGATCAACGAGGGTAGGGGTTTTATCGCTCTGAAAGTTTCGAAATTTTCGAGAAAGCATTTTGCCTGGAAATTTTACTGAGTGCGATGTGCCATTTGCGGTCTTATACTCAAGCTTCGCTCTCGTGGTTTATTCTTTGATTATAAGGCCGCAAAGTGCACGAGTTAAATTTCCTAGAGGCAAAATGCTTGATGGAATCTTTTAAAAATCTGTGATGAAATCCTCTAACACGAATAATATTTGATGATAATATTCTCCGAGAATTACATTCAAAACTGAATATAACCACCAGAATTCATGTTATATTCGAATTTTAAATGTAAAAAGTTACAATAATTCTGGTTGGCTATGGTGTGTTATCAATTGATCAACGATGGTAATACATTTTTGAAATTTTCGAGATACCATTTTGCCTGGAAATTTTACTGAGTGCGATTTGCGGTCTTATTATTTGATTAAACCACGGAAGCGAAGCTTGAGTGGTTCAATCATTGATAATAAGGCCAAAAATTGCACGAGTTGAATTTCCTTGAGGCAAAATGCCTGATGGAAAATTAAAAAAAATTGTGATGAAATCCTCTAGCACGAATAATATTTGATGAGAATATTCTCCGAATCACATTCAAAACTGAATAAAACTACCAGAATTCATGTTATATTCGAATTTTCAACGTAGAAAGTTACAACAATTCTTCTCGATCCAAAATCGGAGGAATCGTTTCACAGATTCATTCATTCATACTCATTATTCACTGCTCTCGAACTCAGAAACTTGAAATATGTATAATTTTTCCCCTATGAAATGAAATATGATCGTAGCTGGAACTGATTTTGACAAAAAAAGGTCCACTGCTAGGAATTGAATCGGAGTCTTTCGCGTGACAATCTGAGAAAAAATTTATGTTTAAAAGTGGTTCTCCTGTTTTATCGTAATATTAAATACATAAAAATTTGATCTATGATTTCGCGTGGAAGTCTGGTTACATGATCACTAGTCAACAACATTTCTTGATTGTCTGAGAATAATATCATTCACTGCCCTACTTGGCTCATTTAACAGGCTGAAAAAGGTATATTTTTGAATTCCAATATTAAATCACTGTATGTAGGGAGCTCAAAATTCCTTATTTAATCAATTTTGCATTTCCTATTCATTCATAGGAATTGAATCATATATGAATTGAATGCGTTAATATTTAATGTAATGACAGGACATGGTGTGATTTTATCGCAAAACAATCTCGAATCTACTGATGGTTTTATCAGTATAAAACAGCGAGAAGACGTTTCATCACTATAAAATTGATCTGATTCGTTCTCTGTTTGAAATAACGAAGAAAATAGTTGCAGTTATCCTTCGTCAGTTATGATTTGTGTCAATTTTGAATTGTTCAAAGTTAGATGAAACAAATTTCAACAGAGAAGAATTCGAGGATATGATTTTTGTTTTGGCAGAGACTTGCTCGCCACTAGAATTCATCATCAGTGGACACCTGAAAGGAGATGCCTGGAAATTGAAAGCTTTCGAAACCTGCTAGAAAGATTTGTAGAAACTGGCAATGGGCAATATGAAAAAAAAGAACGAAGAAAAAAATATTTGTAACGAAAATAATGAGTTCTTTGTAGTGTTGGTATCTGTTGAGGAACCCCACATCAGTAAACGAGAAGTGACAGAGCTGTCCCGATGCACTGTGTTCAGTGCTCGTGAAAGCAATTGGAGCACTTTCACTGAGCCCCAAGCCTTTTTGTAAAATGCTCGAAGCACTAAGCGCTGGTTCAAAAAATTACTCGGGAGCACAGCGCTTACGAGCACAAGTACTTCAAGTGCTTTCACGAGCACTAAACACAGTGCTTCGGGACAGCTCTGTCACTTCTTGTGTGGGTTTTATACTGAACCCAACTTTGTATTTAGAAACTCAGTTTTACTTTGAGATTCAATAGGCAAAACAAGAACATATATTTGACAACTCTTTCAAATTACAGTAAAATTTCATCTCATATTTCAAAACCATAGTAACTAAAATCAGTACAAAATAGATGAAATAATATACAAGGTGATCCCTTGATCTGAACATAATAGTGTGGAACATTCTCCCCCCAGTGAAGAACTTCATTCTTCATCTTCTAATACTGCTTCCACTTCTAACTTGCATAATTTCGAAACGGGTTTCTTGTATGTGTTCTTTGTTGTCTTCACATCTGTCACGCGTACACGTCCATCTGGACCGGGATAGACTGTCACTACTTTCCCCATTAGCCAGTTATTTCGTGGTGAGTTCTCATCAACAATGATCACAATATCGTCAGGTTTTATTGGTTCTTGGTTATCAGTCCACTTTTTTCGTTTATTTAATGTAGGTAAATACTCTTTTACCCAGCGTTTCCAAAATGCGTTTGCAAGCATTTGTGATTTCCTCCATTCCTTTTTCATGTTGATTCCAGAATCAAAATCTCCTGGTGGGCCCTCTGTGTGTTCGTATCCAATAAGAAAATGATTGGGGGTAAGTGCTTCGGGATCTCTTGGATCGACGGATACATGCGTTAGAGGTCTTGCATTCACAATACATTCAGCTTCGGCAAAAAGTGTTGCGAGTGTTTCTTCCTTCAAAGATTGTCCATAGACTACTGTTCTCAGAGACTTTTTTATGGATCCAATTAACCTTTCCCAGGCCCCTCCCATATGTGGACTTCCCGGTGGAATGAACCGAAAATATATACCTTTGCTCGTTGTCGAGTTGGATATTTTAGTTTGGTCTAGTTCTTTCAAAGCTATTCGAAGTTCATTGGCTGCTCCCCTCAGGTTTGTTCCATTATCGCAGAGTATCCTTGTGGGGTGTCCTCGCCTAGAGATGAATCTTCTCATAGCCAAAATAGCAGAGTCAGTATTCATAGAAGCTATCATATCTAAGTGAACAGCTCTCACTGCCAAACAAGTGAATAAGATGCCCCATCTCTTTTCTTTTCTTCGTCCGATGGATACAAAGTATGGGCCAAAACAATCCATTCCTACATTGATGAATGGTCGTATACATGGTGTTATACGTACTAATGGCAGTTGACCCATGATTGGCGGTTTTGGTTGAGAATGTCCATTTTTACATTTTTGACACGATTTTCTAATGGATTTCAATGCAGCACGTCCATCAATAATCCAAAATTTCTGCCTAATTTCATTTAATATGGTCTCCGTTCCCACATGTCCGTACTTTTCATGATAAGAATTGATCAATAATTTAGTGTATGGGTGTTTAGGGCATAAGATAATCGGTTTTTTCGTTTGGACTGCTAAACAAGTAGCCAAATTCAATCTTCCACCCAGTATCATCACTCCATTTTCTTCTAATTCCGGACATAATCCCTTTAGCCTACTATTTTCCTTTAAACTTCCTGTTTTCCTTATATTTTCCATGTCTTCTTCAAAACTCTCTTTCTGTGATACTTTTATCCATCGTTTTTCAGCCTCCTCCAGTTCTATGATACTTAAAGTTTGTTTTAATGGATGTAAAACTTTATTCTTCAATTTTTTCAGGTTTTCAATAAATCGCAATTCCCAAGCAGTTGCCCTATCAGACGTAACCATTTTTAGAATCTTTTTATATTTGGTAAACCTGACTCATTTTCAGCAGTGCAAGTTCCTGTGGATTCCTTTTTCAATTCATTCAGTTCTTCGTCGATTTGTTCCCATTCTGGACAATTCTTTATTTCGTCTGGCCACAAATCTACGGAATCTTTCAAAAAGTCTGGTCCATCCAACCAAACTGCCGATATATTTTTTAATTTTCATTTGGAATGTTGTCGAGTAGCTGCATCTGCAATATTCAAATGCGTTGGAATCCAATGCCAATCAACAATATTGGTTTTCTCTTGAATTCCCCCAATCCGATGTGCTACAAATGGTTTATATTTCCTGCTATCATTTTTTATCCATCCTTAAACACATTTTGAATCGGACCAAAACCTCAACTTCCCAATTTTGATCTCTAGTTCATTTATTAATATTTCCGAGACTCTTGTAGCCATCACAGCCGCCTGAAGTTCCAACTTGGGTATAGATGAAGGCTTCAGTGGTGCGACCCTCGTCTTTGCCATCACGAATGATGTCTCAATTTTTCCATGATCCAATATTCTCAAATACGCCACTGCTGAGAACGTTTTCTCACTGCTGTCGCAAAAAATGTGTAATTCTATCTCCATAGCAGTTGGTATGAGATGAGAATAACATCGTGAAACTTCAATAATGTCTACATTCTTCAATTCCGTGAGCCAGTCTTCCCATACCTTCTTCATGTTAACTGGAATATGATCGTCCCAACTAACACCTGCTCGCCATATGTCCTGTAGAAGAATTTTTGCCCCAATTGTATGAAAAGCCAGAAATCCAAAAGGATCGAAAATACTCATTACAATTTTGAGAATTTCCCTTTTTGTGATTTTACTTTTATTTTGCATATTCTCAAGTGACAACTTGAAACGAATTTTATCATTTACAGGATTCCACCATACTCCCAAGACTCTTTGTATCGCTTGTCCATTTTCTGGAATATTTTTCTGTTCATTCATTTCTCCCTCAAATCCTGATCTCACAAGGGAAGAGTTGGTTATCCAATTGACTAGATCAAATCCCGCCAAAGACATTATACGTTTCACCTCCGTTGCTTTAGCTAAAGCATGTTCTTCAGTGTCCGTGGAATCCAAATAGTCATCAGCGTATATTTTCTTCGTTATAGCCGTCAAAATTTCAGGGGATTCACTCATTTCCTCTGCATTAACATTTTTTACATATTGCGCACATGCTGGAGAACATGTGGCACCAAAGATCATTACCTGCATTTCATAAACTTCCGGTTCCATTTTGAAGTTCAAGTTTCTCCATAGCAATCTTTGGGCACATCGATCTTCTTCTCTGATTTTAACCATATGAAACATTTCCCTTACGTCTCCTGCAAACCCGAATTTTCTTCGTCGAAACCTAATCAGAACAGCAACTAGCGATGAGAGTAAATCCGGTCCTGGCAATAGATAGTCATTTAGGCTCGACCCATGAGATTTAGCCGCCGAGTCAAAAAACCATCCTGATCTTGCCGGGTTTGTTCTGATTAACAGTTGCAAAATGAGGTTAATACCATGTGTGGGGAGGTTCGATTGCAGCTTCTTCAAGTGACAGTTTCTTCAAATATCCTTTTTTTATGTTGATATCAATCTTTTTACAGTAGATTTTACCAAATCCCGTGTTCCTTTCACATTTCCTTTCCATACATCTCAATCTTTGCAGTGCTGTTGTTCTGCTTTCAGGTAATTTCAGATTTTTATCCTTCCAAATGAGTCCTTTTTCAAAATGATCTCCAACCCTTTGTGCTGTTCTTTTCATTATATCAATTGCTTTTTTCTCTTCCATTGTGAAAACATCTTTAGGTGGCGAAATACCAAATGAATCTAGTGAGAAAGATTGTTTGACTAAATCATTTAATAACTCGTCTTTCTTACTACAAACATGGATGGAATTTATCATATCTATTCCTGATTGATTATTTGGGCCATGTAGAGACCAACCCAACTTACATTTCGTAGCAATAGGAGAAAATCTTTCATTCGTGTAATCACTTCGGATTTGTCTAGGAATAATGAGGTTTATATTATCCTGACCTATCAGTAACATGGGTCTTTCATTCTCAGAATCAGTAATTGGGAGATTTTTCAAATGATGATATGCTTCCCAGCTTTCTTTTTTGACTGATTGCAATGGCAATGAAAGATTTTCTACTGTATAAGTATTTTTCAAAATATATAGTTTCGAATCTCTTACTCCTGATATTTGAAGATCCAGACATTGTGAATTTTCGAATTTTGTTGAAATATTCCCAGTCCACTTGATACAGAGTGATTCTTTGATACCTTTCAACCCCAGCTTTCTGACGATGTCCTCTTCTATCAAGCTCACTGTTGATCCCTCATCACAGAGTGCTAGAGTGCGAACCTCTCCTAGTGGACCATATAATTTCACCGGAATCATCCTCAGCAGTACATTTCTTTTTTCCAGTTGAACTGTCATCATTGCTTTTTCCTCCGATTGCCTGGAAATACTAGTCTCATTATTTACAATATTTACATTTTCATTCTCACGTGATCTCTCTCCCACCAAATTTTCGTTATGTAGAAGTTTGTGGTGCTTATATTTACATCCACCAACGTCACATTCTTTTTTGTATTTGCATTTGATTTTTTGATGATTTGCTCCTAGACAACAAAAACAGAGTTTTTTACCTTTAATTATCTCCCACCTTGTATTGACATCATCCAACTTCATTTTTGGGCAGTTTGAAGTACGGTGCTCTCCGTTTTCGCAATACCTACAGCTTTTAATTTCCTCTGTATTGGTGCTTAGAACTGTTTCTGGCCATTTTTGCTTCTGTTGGAAGGTGGGCTTTTTCACATTCTTCCATGGTTCTTCAAATTTCTTTGGTTCTTTAGAAGTATAAACACAGCATGCAGCATTTGCCATGTCTGCCAACCAAGTCGAAAATAATCCAATGCTGGCCTCCATTTGTCTACTGAAAAAATATTCACCCCACTTAAGTTTTAGTATATCAGGAAGTTTATTTGACAGATCTTTCAGAAGTTGAGGATTATTCATATGACCTACTGACTTCAAACTTTTCATGGTTTCAACTGAGTTTTTAACTTCATTGGAGAATATTATCAATTTTTCAATACTTATCTCTTTCATATATGGAATGCAATTTATTTTGGCTATGAGAACTTCAATAATAACATCTGGCCGACCGAACCTCATTTTCAATGTATCCATTACCATTTGTACATTTTCTGTAGCAAGCAGCATGCCTGCTACGGTAGATTTTGCTTCCCCCCTCAAGCATTTTCTGAGTTTTATCATTATTTCTTCCTGACTGAATGAGCACATTTTACAAACTCGTTCATATTGTTCATAAAATAACGGCCATTCTTCAGGATTTCCACAGAAAATTGGAAAGTCTTTGTCTATAATCTGGCGTGCCAAAAATTTATCATGGAAATTATTGCTAGAATCATTGCTGCTTCGATTCAGAAGATTGTTATTCGTCTGACATAATAACTGGATATCATTTGATTGAGTGTTACCTACATTGACCTGACTGATATTGATCTCATTACTTCTATTCTCAGCTGGTTGGATAAAATCATGAGATGGCTCACCTGGAGGATCTCAATTTTCTCTAGGCCTTGGTAATACTCGGTTGACTATTTGACCTACTCCGAATGCTTCCGTTCTCCTCCGAGTTGTTCACTCATTCTTGAACCCTGGACAAACTTGACTGGACGTCTTCTAATCCCAGTTTTTGGCTCTGTCTCTCTTCTTCGACACTCCTAATTTCCTCTTCTTGAAGATCATGTTCGAGTTGAAGAAGTCTCTCTAACTTTGCTTTTTCCATTTCGATTTCTTGTCGCTTTAACTTTGCTTTTTCCATTTCGATTTCTTGTCGCTTTTTTTCAGTTTCATAATTCAGTTTCTTTTGGAGTACTCTCGCACTCGTATGGGATTTCAAACTTACAGCAGACTTGGAAAGTTTAGATTATTCCGAGGTTTTCTCCTTTTCAATGGTGATGTGGCTTTCATTTTTCCGGGGATTTTCCATTTCACCAATTCCTCTTCCGAATCTTCCCGGCCAATCATAATCTGCCGATAGGCTTTCGTTTACTCCTGCTCCCTTTCTTCTACTTCATGCTGAATTTTCCATATCTTGGTTCAAAACTTACTTGAAGGACCAAACAATGTGTGGGTTTTATACTGAACCCAACTTTGTATTTAGAAACTCAGTTTTACTTTGAGATTCAATAGGCAAAACAAGAACATATATTTGACAACTCTTTCAAATTACAGTCAAATTTCATCTCATATTTCAAAACCATAGTAACTAAAATCAGTACAAAATAGATAAAATAATATACAAGGTGATCCCTTGATCTGAACATAATAGTGTGGAACACTTCTCGTTGACTGATGTGGGGATTCTCAACAGTTACCAACACTACAAAGAACTCATTATGTTCGTTGCGAATATTTTTGTCTTCGTTATTTTTTTTCATATTGCACATTGTCATTTTCAACAAATCTTCCTAGCAGGTTTGGAAAGCTTTCAATTTCCGGCGATCGCTTTTCAGGATACCATTGATGATAAATTCCAGTGGCGAGCAAGACTCTCCCGAAACAAAAATCATATCCTCAAGTTCTTCTTTGTGGAAATTAATTTCAGCTAACTCGGAACAATTCAAAATTCACACAAATTAAAACTGACGAAGGATAACTGCGCCTATTTCCCTCGTTATTTCTAAGCCAATCATATTGCCGAAATTTCAACCAGAGAACCAATCAGATCAGTTTTATAGTGATGAAACGTCTTCTCGCTGTTTTATACTGATAAAACCGCCAGTAGAATCGAGATTGTATTGTGATTAAATCACACTATGCCGTGTCATTATATATCAACGCATTTGATTCATATATTATATATCCTTCAATTCCTATAAAGAAATAGGGAATGCAAAATTGATTGAGCCTGTTAAATGAGCCAAGTGCCATCGCGCGTCGTTGCCTTTCTACTATTTTTTTAATGATTGTAGATGTAATATATATCCATTCAATATTTCGATAATCAAAGAAAACCACTCAAAATCAGTTTCAGCTACAATAATATTTCATTTCATAGTGAAAAAAATTTATATATTTTGAGTTTTTGAGTTCAAAATTACTGAATAATAAGTATGAATGGATGAATCTGTGAAAGGAATCCTTCGATTTTGGATCGAGAAGAATTGTTGTAACTTTCCACGTTTGAAATTCGAATATAACATGAATTCTGAGTTTTATTCAGTTTTGAATGTGATTCGGGAAATATTCTCATCAAATATTATTCGTGCTAGAGGATTTTATCACAATTTTTTTTCAATTTTCCATTGAGCATTTTGCCTCAAGGAAATTCAACTCGTGCAATTTTTGGCCTCATAATCAAAGATTAAACCACTCAAGCTTCGCTTTCGTGGTTTGATCAGATAATAAGACCGCAAATCGCACTCAGTAAAATTTCCAGGCAAAATGCTTTCTCGAAAATTTCAAAAATGTATTACCCCCGTTGATCAATTGATATCACACCATAGCCTACCAAAATAAACATGAAACACACTAATTATGAAAATGAGAAAATCAGAATTAAAAAAAAAAAATTTTAAAAAAAAAGAAATAGCCTGGCGATGTACATACAAAAATGATTGCATTCCAATCATACATCACATGATAGAAAAATATACAAGGTGTTCCATTAAAAAAAAAACATTCCGAATTGAAAAATTATTTCAGCCACCCTGTATAATTTCAGGGTATGAAAATGGATCATGAATATCACACTTCTAATTATCAAATAAAATTAGCATTATTTCCTCTTGAATTTTATAACCGTGACGACGGTGATTTTTTCGGTATGCATCTGCAAATGACATTTTTTCCACAAAAAAATCATTACTTTCTAGTGGTTGAGAGATAGTCAATAATAGTGGGAAGTTGTATGGAGGTCACCAAACTGCTGGAAAAAATGAGTTTACATACATGGCATTCCATTTGAAAAAAATCCCTTCGAACCTGTAGATTTTTCTCGGTTCTCCCTCTTTATTCAGCAACAATGTTTGGTTATATACTCTGTTGTCTTGTTTATTTCCGTTTTTGAATCATCTCTCTACTTATCATAGAACCCGAGCATTCGAACTCTGACGCACCCCTTGTATGTTTACTCATAGTTGTGAAATGGACTTGTTGAACCCGAATAGCTTGAGGATACCTTGATCAAATCGCCAAACTGATTTTTCTGAAGGTGCTCAGTGGGAGATATATGTGGCCATGCCAGCACACAATTTTCCCTCCTCTTCAGCCATAAGTATCCATTTGATTCAATAACATTCAGTACAAAACAGATTTACTTCAAAATGAAGTACCCAGATATCAATTAGTGTGAAGGATTCAATGACTATTCTCATATTCTTGAAACTGTGTCTATAGGTTATTCTTCCCTCACTGTTTGTTTGTTTCTTTTGGCACAGCACCCAATTCGAAAAATCTGGTTCAAGTTATGAAAGTATCAATTGTGATCTGAATCTTCCGGGGCGTTGATATTACGAATACACAACGGGAAATGAACAGAATTGCAATGTTTCATAACACATTAACGGTTGATGAACATTTAACCAGGTTGTTGATGTGACTGAAAAGGTAATGCTTGACTGAAACTGGTTTATTTTTCACTGGATAATCGATATTTGAGGAGATTGCTTTCAAAGTATCCATATTTTTCACCTATTTGCAATTGACAATGTTTCATTCCATTTAGTTACCAGAGATAAGTTGGTGCTAAAATTTCTCCACACCAGACAAAAATTGAGGTCCACACACTGATAATAGTATTCATTCATTAGCATATATGTTAAAATGCCCGAATCACATGTTTTCTGCTTTGTGTTTTCGAACAAACTATGTACACATGCATTAATGAAGCACGAACATGTCCACCTCCTACATTTCAGGGATTAATCTTCAATTAACGCATTATTCGAATCGCATCGGCGAACAGAAAATTATTTTCTGCAATTAGGGAATATATTTTCCATGATTGAGTTCCGTTTCCCAAATAAAGTTCTTATTTGAATGAACTTAAAAAACTGTTAGATGAATGACATAGGTTATTCTGTTCTAACATCATTCAAACTGAAGATATCGATTATATAGAATTAATTTGCGTCATACATTCAACCAAAACAGATATTTTTTCAGTACATTTGAATGGATGTTGATCCTAAGTTTACATATTTGATGCTTTTTAATGATTAGCCTACTAAATTCTCAACCAAAAATTATTAATAGGAGACTCCAAATCCCCCAAATATTGTTTTTGGTTGAATTGGTCCATGAATAACAAAATTCTACTACTTTTTTTATTGTGTTTTTTATCACAATTGGATCATAAATCAAGGAACTTTTGAAACCGGCATCTTGAATACATGAATTATGTACAAAAAATTTATAATCTCCGTAAACCTTGTGAGTCTCAAATCAATGATATGTTTGTTAATAGAAAATTTTTACCAGGATGGCAGTCGTGGTTATTTTTGTTTTTTATGGAAATATATTTATAATTAATAAAAGAATGGAGAGATCAACCAATTGATATACGAATTTGGAAGCATACGCTGCCAAATTACAGACAAATCTGTTTACTCTCGTTTCGGACGTCTATCGTCTTAATGGATTTAAAATGTTTTCACATCGTTCCAAATGCTTGTATTTGCCATCGTCTTCAGGTGAATACTGACAAGTTAAGGTGCTACTTACCAATTTATAGGTCTGTCTGCGGTGGTGCGTGTAATTTTGCGAGGTGTGGTGGTGCGTAAAGTTTCGCGCCTCAGCATTCCGCCAGAAAGGATACGCCACGGTTATCATGGACACCACAACATATGATGACAAGATAGTCGTTAGTACACACAGGGAACTATAATCTCTTGAAGGATCCAACACCCACTATAGAAAGGAAGATCTACAACACTCTGAGGGAATTCAAAAATTTCCTTCCAGACAACGAATGATTACATATCACCGATCACCAGCTCCCGGAACTCACCAAGTTAACGAAATACCCCCTACCAATACAACAACCCTTAGAATGAAATAGCAGTTGATACGTCAATAATTCCAAGCACTCCGTAGACAAAGATGGTCGGACCAGAAGATCGTTTCATCAGCTTCGACGTGGAGAGCCTTCACACCAATGTCCCTATAGAGAAATCCCTTAGCATCATCGAAAGAAAATTCGAAGAGGATAACCAGCTCCACGAGAGGACTGACCTTCGCATCCAAGCAATATTGGAATAATTGCAGTGCTGCCTACAGAATTCATATTTCTGAGAGAAGGACCTATTCTTCTCTCAAGTTGACGGACTCCCGATGGAATCTTTCCTTTCTACAATTATCGCCAATATATACATAGAGTAATTGGGTATACGAGAGGCAGAATACAAACCAAAACTGTGGTTGAGGTACGTGGATGACACTTTCATCATATGGAATCACGGAGATAAACATCTCCAGTTCTTCTTCTCAAGAATCAACAGAATCAGGGATTCGATCAAATTCACGATAGAAATGGAAACCAGCAGTGCCTTACCCTTCCTCGATGTGAACGTTGAGAGAAAAGGCAACGGAATCCGCACCTCTGTCAACAGAAAGAAGACACATACGGAGCAGTATCTCAACAACAGCTCCAACCATCCGAGTTCGACAAAGAGAGGGAATATGAGAACATTGGTAGAGAGAGCGATGCACATATGCAACGACGAGGAGTCACTGGATGCCGAATGTAGTTACTCACTCCTTTTTCCAAGTTTTTTGAATGGTGTATGCCTGGCCCTTGCTCAAAACCAAAAAGGAACAGTAAACAAATTGAATTAATCACTCCATCATCTCGCTCATCATTTTATTTTTGAGCCCAAAATAAAATGTAATGCACGCCATTGGGGTACCAATTCAAATGTGACATGCATTTTTATGCAACTTTGACTCATGGTGTCTTGTGCATTTCCATTGATAATAGCAATTTAAATTCATTTTTGAACCCGAAATGAATGTAACGCACGCCTTTGGGATACCAATTCAAATGGAACATGCATTTTCATGCGACGTGGACCTATGGTGACTTGGGCATTTCCATTGGTTATAGCAATTCCAATACGTTTAATATTCAACATTATTTTATGGTCCACATTGATGTCGTAGGAATCCAAGTCGAATTTAAATCATACTTTATTTTTTTGTCACTTGCGTTTCCATTACACTTCGATGTCGCGGACATCAATGAGACAATAAAATGCGAGTTGCATATGAATGCCACTTGGAGGCAAGCGACTGTGATATACAGTGAATGTTGAATTGTCCATAAATGAACTGAATGCCGTTTCATTTCTGTTGGACTTTTCAACGTGTTTCTTCGACTGATGGCAGTAAATTGGACAATGTGAATAATTTTTCCATACAAAATTTGAATTTGGACCAATATTCTGCTCAGGATGGAATGAATACTCTTTTTAATATCTACGCCATATCTAATCATAGCGGCAGCATTTCCAATGGACACTATACTGCATATTGCAAACACCCTCATTCTAATTGTTGGCACCTCTTCGATGACTGCCGTGTAATTGCCAAGATTGATTCTCTCAGCTCCCAGGAAGCATGTGTCCTTTTCTATGAGAAAGTTGTAGATCTGATTTCTGATGGTGTTGTGGGTTTTTCCGGGTTTTCCTTCAACTGAAACAGCAAATGCGCCATCACTTCGAGTCCCGGGCTTCAATCAATATTTTCATCTTGATATTATTTTATATTTAAAACTTTGCTTTTGTATTTTTTAATTCTGAATAAAGTTAATGTTTTCTTTCGTGATTAAATATATATTGCATTCCACTGTCATGCACATTAAAGTCACAATAAAATTCAAGAGGAATTTAAATGTCATTCGAATTTCTATTTCATATGAGGAGAGGTGACATTACCCGAGTTTTCTTGTCACATGTAATTTTATTGTTCATGAAGAGTTAGTTGCGATGGTATGCAATGAAAATAAAAGTACCAAAATAATGCATGTGTAATGGATATTGAAATATTGGGTGCCATTAGATATGTCGTTGATGCGTGATGTAAGTGATAAAATGTTAGATAATCGGACACAGACATCAATACAAAAAAATAACAATATCGCAAACGAAGAAAATTATACAATTGAGATTTAAATTAAATAGATAGGCGCATGTGACATGAAAATGAGAGTTCACATTGCTGATAGCGATGAAATCACACTCAACGAAAATAATATCTATTCCGTATTATCGCAAGTCGCATAAAAAAGAAATGGCATTTAAATGGGAGTTTACGGTCAAGTTGAATAAAAAACGAAACGGCGTGCCATACAAAAGGCTGTCTGAGGCTCATCAGTGACACAAGTTTATCATTAAATTCGGTCGTTCCAATCGCTATATAGCAAGAAGGATACAGGATGAAGGCTAAATGAATTCCTCAAACATCATCGGATTCATAGCTTCCGCAGCATTTTTCCTAAAAACTGCGGAAGTCCATGTTTTTTACAATTTTATTCTGATGGTAAGTTCTTAGTAAAGAATATTGAACATATATTGCTACATTATTCTCAAAATTCTCTGTGAGAATTCGTAGTATCTCAATCTTTGTGCATTTTAGGACACTTTTGCCGATTGTGATTCTATAATAAATAGTGTCCGCGAATGCTTGTATGCGTTTTTGTTCGTATTCCATTTGGAATGAATGAATACTAAAGAGTTAAAAACATCAAAAAACTGTTTGATTTTGGCGTATATACATTCAATTTTATCGTGATGTTATAGATGATCTGTTAGACGAAAACTACTGAAAGGCTGATTTTTATTCCTTATATTGGGACAATACTTTTGAACGGTATGACATGAAACATCGGGACCTAAACTATTTTGAATGATATCACCGATACTACTTTTTGAAATAGACGACATCATGATTGTTCAATAGATGGCGCTGGGGGGCACATCAACTTAGGAATTTCAAATGGCATAGGGAGTCAAGTGGCACATCGTTGAAACATAATAATTTTTTTTTCAACCATCTATTTTTTTTTAATTTTGACAATTCTTTTTTCCACAATATGCATTTGAAATTTTGTTACACTTGACATTTTGAATGACTTTTGTTAAAACATGTATTGACCAAATTAAAAAACACTAGATGGATGAAAAGAGAATTGAGTTATTTTTTTAACGATGTACTACTTGGACCCCCATGGTATTCGAAATATTCAAGTTGATGTGCCCCTCCGTGCCATATATCGAGAAATCATAATGTCTTTCATTTCGAAAAGTAGTATCGGTAATATATTTTAAACTGGTTTCTGTCCCATGGTTCTACGTCGAACTGTTCTAAAGTTCAACACGTGGGGGACTACAAAAGCCGCACTGTATATAAGATAACATTGATACTTAACACAATATGAAATGAGCATTAGGTTATCTTGCTTGAATAGAAATAACATTTTTGTTGGGGCAAACAACACACTGTTTTATTCGTTGTCGTTAGACTTTCCAGTATCCACCCAGCAAGTTTGTGTATCCTTTCTTCCGTAATCTGGGGTTATCTATTCAAGACCCATGTGGATATCCTGGAAATTCATCAAGATCTCTGTTCTCTTTGAATTCAATGGAAGTAAAGTTGGCATTCAAAAATTTTCATATTGAAGTTGTATCTTGGGGCGTTGACGGCCTTCGCTAGACATACATTTAGAAATCTCAGCATTCTGGTTTTGTCTGTTTTTGCAAAATGACACTATGTTAAGGGTGATACATTCATCTGGCGGTCTTAATCAGTTCAAGTCACTTTATCACGTGATGATCAAACGTCAACTCCTTATCTACAAAAACTCTCAGATATATGGCTCCATCTACCCAGGAGATTCGTTCTCCATACATGACGTCCAACTGGATTGATGCGTCTACTGGTGAGATTTTTTTTTTAAATATTGTTTGTTATTTTCATCTCTCACAGGTGCATTACATGGATCATATATTGAAACATCTTGAAGAACTGCTTTCTACTTGTGGAGAGATCATGGCTTATTTGGCGTTGAAAATGTCGTCCTTCCAGAAAAATTCAATGAGTTCCTGCACACTACTATTCTTTCTTTCCTTTTTTCAGAATATCGTTGTGTATTCAAAGGATTTTTCTTCAGATCAGATCCAGTTCAATAATTATCCTTAACAAAGCCCGTGAAACAAAACTCATATTACCTGAGAGAGAATTTGAGTCAATGAGAATTTTGTTAAATATGAGCGTAGAGACATTTTATGGATGAAATATGTGTTGTGCAAGTCGACCTCGCGACAAAATATCAAAAATAATCTAACTTCGATATGATTCTCTGCTAACTCTAGCGTCTTTCACAATCCATCTTTGCCAAGTTGAATTGAATCAGTTATCCTGCGTCTTAATACTATAACAACACCCCGTCATCTCCATTCTGGGTTTGTCTGAGAAAAACCACTGTGTTGTGTGTTGAATTCGTCTGCAGAACAAGCCCTACCAATTAAGTTTACATGAAATTATTAGTAGGGAAAAGCGCAACAATATTTTGAATACGATTTGATTTTCCATCCGACTCCATACAGAGAATACAAATGGACACTTATATTCAGAACGTGATTTATCCTACTTGCAAACATCAGAGTTTATTTGATCAGAATAGTAATTTATCAGAATGTGACAATAACACATCATCCGACAGCACAAATTAGAACTGCATTCTATTTCACAACCTTATTTGTCATACTTTGTTCTATTCTTATCAGAAATGTAGTTGGAAGGAACCGCTATTCAATATAATTGTACATTTCCAGATAATGAACGAAGACAGAGTAATGGGTTTTGCAGATTTTGCAGATGATACTGCCATTTTTCATCGTGCATATGACTGCAAAAACTCAATATATCGGCTCAAAATGATATCTACCCTATAAAAAATCGAGTGGAATTAAAGAACTCATCATTAACTTCGCAAAAAAAGTCTCGATTCAGAAATCGAACTCACCATCATGAGTTCCACCTTATTGTTGAAAAAATATTTGGATATATTTATAGATTCACACTCAAAATGGGACAAAAATTTGAACTAGACTTATATGTAATCAAAAATCATAAATTATGATTTATATGAACATATTTGTCTGAAAACACCTCATCATTCCGTAGTAGGCAGTCATTTACGATATAGCATATGGCACTCAGGTCCCATATCCAATCACTTGAAATCTTGTAATATAGATTTCTGAGGGTTATTTTACAAATACTGGAGATATTTCTTCAGATAGTAGATTACTTGATATGAGATAATTATACTACTTGAATATCCATTCAATAAGCCACCTAAAAATGAATCACCATATTACGAAATATTTTGGTGATCTATCTTTTAGTTATTTGACACAAAAGTTAAACAGAATCCTGTCCGAAGAAATAATTCCATGGCACCTATCGTAATATATATATATATATATATATATATATATATATATATATATATATATATATATATATGTATATATATATATATATATATATATATATATATATATATATATATAGTGAAAGATAGTCGTTGCTGACTAGTTAGGTGTAAACAAATTGATTATTGGGGTATGCAGCAAAAGAAAAAGTGTACTCTTTAAAGTTTGTCCAAGCTTTCGGAATGTTTTATTTCCATCTTCAGGGATACTTACGATGAAGAATTGAACAAATTAGTGTGTCATTCGAACCTTAAGGTACTAATAACTTACATCTTTGTTGAGATTAGTTTCTATGTTGTTTATGAATGTTCTTCATGTACAGTACGGTGAAATATAAGTTATGACTTTGAAGTTGGCAACTCATGTTTTAAATCGTCAACTAATTATACACATTAAAATTCAAAATTCATTGAACAGTTACTAATTAAAATATTAAAATATAAATTCTGAAACATGTGTGCCTTGAGAAAGTACAATAGGTTATAAATGGTGGGAAAACTATTTATTCACTTGTCATCTGCTTTGACAGTCACTGGTACCAACTGAGGGTAGTACCAACTGATATGAATTGGTGTGCCATTATTGGCCAAAGTATTATAGTAATTTTCTTGTTAGTACCAACTGAAGGTTGGGCCAACTTGAAGATATATTAATAACTAGTAAAGAGCTCCGATTGATTTGAGGAAAATTTTGTATTTTCCATTGCTAATAAGAAGGAATAAATTTCACTTAGGTGGTTGATATCAGTTTTTTTGTTCATATGATTTTTTTCCTGTGATATGAAAGCCATTTCCAGAAAAGTTCTCTTAGCAGTGTGTCGTTCATTAGTTAATATTTTAACTTCATCATAGTTCATATGATGGTCGAATTTGTTCACGTGATCTGCTAGAGCACATCTTTCTGGATGGTGCCTGCAATCACTTTTATGTGATATTAATCTCTGTTTTAATAATCTTGCAGTTTGACCAATATATACTTTGTCACAACCCTGGCAAGGTATACTATATATAACATTCCTGCTGTCTAACATTGGAACTTTGTCTTACACTTTGGAGTAAATAGACTTAATTGTAAGTACTGTTTTGTTCGCTATTTTGATATTATCTATGGTTTTGAAAAGTCTAGCAAGTTTGGGTGAAATATCTCTTAGGTACGGTAAAGAGGTAAAAATACTGGGGACAATACTGATAGTAGTCACTGTGTTATTATTCGATATATTAAGATTTATATGACTATGTTGTGGCTCAGTAATAGGTGATGTGTTGAACAATATACTTTTTATTAAACTTGGAGGATAAGAATTGTCCAAAAAGAGATTTGAAAGGATTTTAAGATTTTTATTGTGGAAACTTCTATCTGAAATTCTCAGCACCCTGTTCTTCATCTGTTTTACCAGATTTACTTTTACCGAATGTTTGTGGTAAAACAGATAATTTAAATATTTTCCAGAACTGCAATCTTTCCGATACCAATCAATCAGTATTTTGTTCTCATTGGAACGTACGAATCTGGTGTCCATAAATGGTACGGATTGTTCGACGTTTTTGGTTTCTTTAGTAAACTGGATATGTGGGTCATAGTTGTTGAAGGTAAAGAGAATCTCATCTGTACTATCCTTTGGCATTGCCAAAATAATGTCATCGACATATTTTTTATGAAAAAAGGTTTGAAAGATAAAACTGGTAGTACAGTGTCCAACAGTTCATCCATTACGTAGGCCGCAAGGATAGGTGAAATTGATGCTCCCATTGGAGTACCAAAGGTTTGTCTATATATTTTATCATTAAAGGAAAAATATGTATTATCAAAAAGAAAAGTTAGCAATTTCATAAATGTTTCTTCGTTAATATCACAATGATTACTAATACTATCCCAATTTTTATGTACTGCTCTCTGGCAAGTTTCAAGATAGACATTACTGAAAAGGGATACCACATCCAGACTGGCTAGTACATGGTTATCTGGTAATATTACATTGTTGAATTGATTAGTTACTTCGAAGGAGTCTTTCATATAGTACACATTGTCAAAATTGTATGCTTTCGTGAGAATATCAGTTAAAAAAGAAGCAATAGGTTCTGTAGGAGAACCAATTGATGATACTATCGGTCTGACTGCTAAGGTTGATTTATGTACTTTAGGAAGAGAGTAAAATTTTGGAGAAATTCCACTATAGTTAGTGAGCTTTTTTTTGGTCACAATGTTGATTTGGTTCGTACTATGGAGGAATTCAATAAGTTTATTACTTTTAGTTTGAATGGATGTCGTAGGATCTTTTCTCATTTCTATATATGAGTTGTTATTTAACAATATGTCATTTGATAACTCCAAATATTGTTGTTTCTCCATGACTACCGTGACATTGCCTTCATCTGACTGTGTGAGAATCAGGTTGGGATTATCTTTTAGAAAGTTTTTTGATTTTTTTAAAAGTTCATGAGAAATTGATGTGGTGTGATTTGACTTTTGTACCTGATTTGTAATGATGTTCGTAGCTCGAGCTATAGTGATATTTCTCTGGCTAGAGTTTGTAATAAACGAAGTGATATGGTCTACATCTGATAAAATATTTTTTATGGAAATGTCCTTGCATATCTGTGGTTCTATACTGAATTTTGGACCTAAAGATGGAAATTTCGAAACTTCTTCTGGAATTGGTGTAATTGAAATATTTTTTATCCACTTGGGATTTGATTTTATGACAGTTTGTGTTTGGCAATCTTTCAAGTTCTTTATTTTGTTGATATTTTTTATTTTTACTTTGTGAAAAAGCTTATTGTATGTGATTTGTTGTTTACTATAAAAAACCTGAAAGGTTGTCTCATTTGTGAGTGAAATTATTGACTTTTTCAGTGTCAATAAAGAATTTTCCAAATTTTTTATTACAGAGTGGTTGGTGCAAATCTCAATATTAATTAATTTTACCCCTAACCTGTATTTATGTTCCTTAATATTAGCAAGGGCAGCTTGTCTCAGTAATAGTTCTTCTATCGGTCTGATGGACGATGTGATATGGGAGGGGAATATTCTTGATTTTCCGCATTGATATATATATATATATATATATAGGGTGTTATGTAATAAGTAAGTGTAATTTTACAGGACGATTCCTCAGTTATTTATAAGGTGTAAAGTTCATATAAGCATGGGTCCGCAACGCGGACAGGATTTTTGATATACGAGGTGTTAAAAATTTATTTTTATTTTGGTTTTTCTCAAATCATTTCTAAAATAATGTCGATATTTGAACAAAAATTGGTATTTTGGGATTTTTCAATATAAGAAATTCAAATTTGATCTCAGTTTGGCACTTAATTGTAGGGGGCGCGCCTACAGGTATTTGTCTCTTCAAGGGGAAGGGGGGGTCACAACTTTGTCGTGCATGTATGTATCACATTTTCTAGAAGAATGATCGATTCCTCTATAATTTTTACGTGAACACGGTATGTTTTGCAGAAGTCGCTACAAGCAGCCGTTTTTGAAATATTTCGATTTAAATTAATGGATGCATCCAATATTCTTGTCATTGATTCGCTTACTCTTTGAAAATAAAAGTATCAAGTAGACTAGTAAGTTTATTCCAATATTTATTTTGTGCTGTCATGTCAAAATAATATCTTGACGCATGGTTAAATAGTTTTATTTATTATTATTGTAATTATTTGTTAAAAAATGGTGAACATTACCAATGCAGAGTATGCTGACATACATTTTACATACGGACTTGCTAACGGGAATGGATATGAGGCAGGAGCGTTATCTGAACCGCACAACTCCTACTTCAGAAATGTTTTCAAAAATTCACGCTCGGTTAAGGGAAATAGGAAGTTTTGAGAAAGCAAGTCATCTGTTGGGTACATATCGGACGGTAAGGACCCCAGAAACCAAGGAAGCAGTTCTCAATCTAGTAGGAGAACACTCACGTTAAACATTTCTCATGTTCTGGTAAAGACATTTTTCATTGATAATTTATTATTTCCCAACTATCATAGCTGCTCGTTAGTTTTTGTTAACTTAGCTATGCCTTAACCATACTGAGGGTTATCAGTCTATTGACCAATAACAGAACAACATCTCAGAGCGGCTTGAGATTTTGTTTCACTCAGTATGTAATGAAGCGGGGGACTTAATTTGACAGTACAATGATCAATTTCAGATTGTTTCGGAATAATAATACAATTAGGACTTGTAATAATATATATATATATATATATATATATATATGTATTTTCTCAACTATAAAAACAACTGTTGATACTCCTGGTATAATCTACTGAGAAAATGTATAGAAAGTCAAAAATGAAATTGAATAAACACTAATCTAAAATGAGAAACAAATATAGGTTGACAATTAAAATAACTGTTCTTCAGTTATTTTAAACAATTGATAATAATTTTACTTTTGTTGAATCAATAATTTCTTCCACTATGAAATCAATAATGAAATATTTTCTCATAACACTATACATATATACCTTGCCAAATAAACAGTTTCATTGCTTACCCTCCACTGATGTAATACACAATATTTTAATTAAGACCTAATTATTCAGTTTTATTTCCGAGTAATATTACGCGTTCACTTGTTGCAATATGATTACTTAGTTTCTTGATAAATATTAATTCCTTTCATTTAGTTATTACTGAGATGAGTTCTGATGAGTTACTCTATCACTATGATTTTGCATATGGTTGATTAATTTGCTACTTTAGATAAACTGTACGGAGTCTACGCTTACTACTCCTAGGAAGATGAGACTTCATCTTCTCTAATTGAAATTGAACTTCACTTTCATTTGCTTCATAATGAAGCAGAACTTGCTCGGTACTGACTGACTCGTTCGATAACTGAATTCTGAATGAAGAGAGAGTTCTAGTATGGAGAATCTTATATATATAGCGTTGGTATTCAAACGATACCCTAAGAAAACAATAAAATATACTTTATGAGTCGGCTGGTCGCCTTGAGTAGACACACCGCCATGATATATCACCAAGCCTATTATCACTTCCAAAAGACCGCGGGTCATTCATCTGTCTCGACGCACTATTAGTTATGAATGTCTGAAAATATGGTTGGAAATTCGATTGAGGTGCGGACGCAAGTGATAGGGGAAGTGTCGACTTTATGAGTTGTCATATGAATTTTACTATTAATGCGTCCGCCTTTGATTTCGAACGAAAATTGATTTATTTTATTGGCATTCTTCAGTTTCAGTTTACATATGGCTATATTCGAAATACTTGAGGTGGGGTGCTCATGACATACCTCCATTCCCCATTCAAAAGGTATTAATTCTAATTGATACCTTTTTCATGACCCTAATATCTTGGGTAGATGAGTGCTATTGGATCTCAACTTTGTTATGGATCTGACAATTGTTTTAGCATATGACTTTTACCTTATTCAATCAGGCACCTAATATTACATACATGGTCAACAATATCCCTACTTATATAATTACTATTCTAACATACTAATTTTAACATGCAAAACTTTATATAATTCTCAATAAAGATCCCTTCAAGTCAGTGTCTTCTGAGACGATGCTGGCTTCGAATTGGAACGCCACCCTGTAGATATGACCTGTCATCACCTGCGGTGATAGAGACTGTCTGTGGTCTGGCGAAATCAGGTTGAAATTCTCCAGCGACCTTATGTCTGCTCTTCGACTAGGGATGATGTAAACAACATCTGTGAACCATATGACTCAGTTCCACTCAGTCTGCAGCGATTTAAACGGCCTTGTCGTTAGTTTTTCGTGCCACCCTTCGTGTAGAGAACGTGTTTGGCGGTAATTATCGACTTCTCTCTAAGATGCAAAATGTCACCTGACATTTGTTTAAAAGTTCCAGTGAAGTGGTAGTTTCTAAGGTTCTTCCGTGTTAAAGTGATGGTTCAACCTTCTATTTAGTTGGATAATTTGTGCACCCTTGCACACTTGCGATGAGGCTTCCTGGGGGGTCCCTCAACTCTGCACTCCGACTATGGGCTTGAATATCCATCCATCCTTGGGTATTGTGAACTTACTTGGATTAAAAGTTCATACTCTCCATTGCGGTACGATGCTCAGTAAATAACTATTTGGTGAGAAGCTGATAATCATTAATTTGAACTCAGATATAGTTCAAAAAAACATATTATATTATCCGTAATTGTTAACGATAATTTTAAAATGTTCTTCAGTATCACCGATATTTTTCGCACATTTTTACTTTCAATTAATGTTATTTCACTTAGTCATTATCAAGGTAACACTTTTAATTACACGCTCAAATCTCTTCTCGGTAGAGAATTATAACCGTTTATATTAATACTTTATTAATGTCTATAAAGTCCTTCCCAATTTTTAGGAAATACACATAATTTTCTCTCACTGTCTATGCTTTACTCAAAAGTCCGATTTTCATGTAGAATAACCGACAGTAGATAATTTTTGTCCCATTGCGTAATGGCGTAATGTCACTTAACGATATTTCCAGTGGTCGTTATCCCTTCCACGGAATGAGAGATTACGTGCGCGGGGCATTACGATTCAGGTAGAAAGTCCTATCAATATTTATTTCGCGTTAATTTACAGGGTGTTTCAATCTCTTTGACTACACGTTTCGATACGTGCTTGTGTATACTTGGCAAGATTTCATGATTTCCAATTATTTATCTATAATGGCTTACTATACTATTTGATCTCAACTGTGTTTAAAAATATTGACATTATTATTACTTCATAAGTGCATTACTTTGGGCTTTTGAAAATTACTAATTCTGACTTTTTGCTTTGTAATAAATCCGTGGAAACTCTTTCACTGTACCACGCGTTCTAGTCTGATAACTATGATTTATCTCTGGAATACTTTCTCCTTCATCTTCTGTTGATTCAAGTTGATTTCTATCTTCTAGTGTTTTTAGGTTTTCTATGGGTCTTTTTCTTGATCTATTTTCTTGATTTTTTTTTCTTCATGTGTTTTTCCTTTATTGCCTCTTGAGTTCCTGCTTGCAATTGTTCTTTCGTCCTGAAGTTCTATTCTTCTAAGCCTTTTTCCTTCCTATTTTTCTAACTATTCTCTTTATGTTCCCCACACTCAGTAGAAAAATTGGCGGAATTCTTATCTCCTGTTTACTATGTTCACTTTCATTCCTTTTGATATCTCTCAACAAATTATTCTCTTGAAAAAGTTTGATCGCTTTTCCGTGGCATGCTACCGTATTTTTAGGAGTTTGATTACCATTCCTAAACGAATATAATATTTTCCTATATACAGGACGCTCTGGGTTTAACGTTACTCATCCTTTTACTTTCTAAAATAATTTCCTGCCTATTTTCTAGTTGCGGAGATTTTTCTTCTCTCTGATTAACTTTCAGTCGATTCATGTGTTCAATCCTGTTTCCAATTTGTGGGATTTCTGAATTTTCAAGCGATGACTTCTTAATATTAGATTTTTCCTTTTGACTGGCTACGGTTTCGATGATTTTCATATCTTCAACTACTTCCTTATTTTCTTCGGTATTTTCTTTCAAATCTCGTACCATAATACGTTTTTTCGATGTTGAAAATTCATTATTGGCTATTTTCTTTAATTTTAAATTTTTTCCGAATTCATGTTACTCCTTGCTTTAACTATGCATATATTCAATAATCTGGGCGGCAAATTCTTGTCCTTGGACGAATAAAATTCAGCCTTTTGATTTTCGTCTACTGCGAAAGTACTTTCTCTGGCGACTATCATTCCGAGGTTCTTGGCCTTTTCCAACTTCCTGGAGGGTAGAATATCTCCCTTGGGTGATTCATATCTACCTTTTAGACTGTCTTTCCACGTTTCCTATGTCTACTTTCCCTAAATTTTTGTTAGCTTCTGCAATTCCCATTCCCGCTGTGGTACTGCATTGGCAATTTTCCGTTCCATCTTTCTGTTTCTTTAGGCAAGAAATGTTCGTTCTTTGACGAATAAATTTCTACTTTTAGACTGTCACTTTCGAGTGGCGTACTATTCATGATGGTCGTTCTCAGATCATGGGTTTTTCCCATTGTTCTGGTTGAAAAAGTGTCATTCTTGAATGAGCTGGCTCTTTCACTACGACTATCCTTTGAACTTTTCCGGCTGTCTCGCTTGACTATCCTTCCTAGTGTACAGGGCGTTCCGGTTTTTTCCATACCTTTGCTGATTTTCATGGATTTTTCAATTTCCACCTTTGGCAATTTTCTATCTTCACGATTTTTCTCTAGTTTAATGAATGATGTCAATGTCAAATCATCAATCATATTTGGCTTGTTCAATCGAATACCTCTGTTATCTTCCTTCCTTAACGATTTTCCATACGTTATTGTTGAATCGGTTTCTTCGAAACCTATGTCTCAAACACTTCACTATTTTCAGACATTTCCATTCGATTTGAGCTTGCAGGGCTCATTTCATGGCGTGAAACTCTCTTTCCAAATACTTCACGAATTGATTTGGGCGGCGCCTCCCTCTTCAATCCTAGGTTATCTTCAGAATTCAATTCCATCCAATATTTTATCATTTTGGTCATGTCTTCAAACCTTTTTCCCATTTCATCCAAACTTTTTAGCCAATTATTATGTTCGTTATCTAAATTAATACCGTTCTTCTGTTCCTCACCTTCCCGTAGGTTTTTTTCCAGACATTTTTCCATACTTTCTCGGACTATTTCCATTCGCGTAACTATTTCCTGTTTTTCTTCTGTCCATTACTCTCCCAAAATTCTGATATCGGTTTTTATTTGATTGATTGATAAATCTACATCCTTGTTCGTTCATTCTTTCCTGAGTTCGAAATCTATTTTCCATTGAATAGTTAGAAAACCTTTTTCTTGGTTTCTTTATTTTTCCAAATTTTCTAAATCTGTTTCCCTTAGCATAGTCGGAAAACCATGGTCCTGATTCACTTAATATCTCATTTCGAAAGCTATTTCTATTTGGACATCTATATGAGAGGTGACCAAATTCTTCGCAATGATAACATACACAATTTTTCTTCTTACAATTCGATTCTTCATGACCCTTACGATTGCAATGTGTACACACTATTTTATTCGTATTGAAATTTCTAAAATTCATATTAGTTTGAGCTGTTAGTGTCTCAATTAATTCTTCTTTCTCTGCTAATTTGATGGCTTCTTTTAAACTGACAGGACTGGCAGATAAAACTTTTTTCCTTACAGGATCTATCAATCCCATACAAAATTGCACAAGGGACTCTTGCTCAAATTTTTGCTTTAAAACATCATCAACCCTATTGATTCCTGTAAATTTTCGTAATTTCGCTGCATATGCTCTCAATCTTATGGAAAAATTTCTAACTGATTCACTATTTTTCTGATAACAATTCAAAAATTCTTTTTCTTCTTCTCCAGGTAATTTCAATCTGCTAATCTGCTGCAATAATTCCTGTTTAAATCCAGGCCAATTTATTGTATTTTTAATTTATCATCTGTATCTATAAATAATCTGGCGATTCCTGTCAATTTTAATCTAACTATGGAACTTATTTGACTGTCTGTCCATCTTGCTACAGCTGCCAAATACTCAATTTCACGAATAAAATCTATGATATCTGTAGTACCATTAAAAGAAGGTAAATTATCCACACTGATAGTAATGGTAGGTTCATAGTTGAGCCTACCAGTCCACGGCACTGTTGTCGGAGTTTCCATGATTTAACAATTTTAATAAAAATCCCCATTGATTGAAAAAAATTTTCACTTTCCTTTCCGAATACTTTCTGAGATCAGCCTTGTATAAATGATATATATGTTTTGATTTTCCACTCGTCAAACTCTCTGTACTGATATTACTTTCTAAATAATTTTCGTATTATTTTTTCCAATTTTTCAATACTTTTCTGACCTTATTTGTTACCAAAGGTTTATCTTTTGCTGAATATTTCTACAATTTCATTCCTTTTAGCATTCCACAAACAATATTAAAAATTATTCTATATTTGCAATTATATTTTTCCAGATGAATTTCCAATATGACAACTTTAGTGCAAACTGCAATATATGCACACTTTTAACTACACAAATTCTGATAATATTTTTATGAGGAAAACATTTTTTTACTATATTTTCATTCTTATTTGCATCGAGTAAATTTGAGTTTGACATATTTTGCGAAAATCAACATATAAACGTTATTTTCCTGTAAATCCACCCCACACCTGACACCAAATATCATAGCTGCTCGTTAGTTTTTGTTAACTTAGCTATGCCTTAACCATACTGAGGGTTATCAGTCTATTGACCAATAACAGAACAACATCTCAGAGCGGCTTGAGATTTTGTTTCACTCAGTATGTAATGAAGCGGGGGACTTAATTTGACAGTACAATGACCAATTTCAGATTGTTTCGGAATAATAATACAATTAGGGCTTGTAATAATATATATATATATATATATATATATATATATATATATATATATATATATATGTATTTTCTTAACTATAAAAACAACTGTTGATACTCCTGGTATAATCTACTGAGAAAATGTATAGAAAGTCAAAAATGAAATTGAATAAACACTAATCTAAAATGAGAAACAAATATAGGTTGACAATTAAAATAACTGTTCTTCAGTTATTTTAAACAATTGATAATAATTTTACTTTTGTTGAATCAATAATTTCTTCTACTATGAAATCAATAATGAAATATTTTCTCATAACACTATACATATATACCTTGCCAAATAAACAGTTTCATTGCTTACCATCCACTGAAGTAATACACAATATTTTAATAAAGACTTAATTATTCCGTTTTATTTCCGAGTAATATTACGCGTTCACTTGTTGCAATATGATTACTTAGTTTCTTGATAAATATTAATTCCTTTCATTTAGTTATTACTGAGATGATTTCTGATGAGTTACTCTATCACTATGATTTTGCATATGGTTGATTAATTTGCTACTGTACGGAGTCTACGCTTACTACTCCTAGGAAGATGAGACTTCATCTTCTCTAATTGAAATCAAACTTCACTTTCATTCGCTTCATAATGAAGCAGAACTTGCTCGGTACTGACTGACTCGTTCGATAACTGAATTCTGAATGAAGAGAGAGTTCTAGTATGGAGAATCTTATATATATAGTGTTGGTATTCAAACGATACCGCAAGAAAACAATAAAATATACTTTATGAGTCGGCTGGTCGCCTTGAGTAGACACACCGCCATGATATATCACCAAGCCTATTATCACTTCCAAAAGACCGCGGGTCATTCATCTGTCCCGACGCACTATTAGTTATGAATGTCTGAAAATATAGTTGGAAATTCGATTGAGGTGCCGACGCAAGTGATAGGGGAAGTGTCGACTTTATGAGTTGTCGTATTAATTTTACTATTGATGCGTCCGCCTTTGATTTCGAACGAAAATTGATTTATTTTATTGGCATTCTTCAGTTTCAGTTTACATATGGCTATATTCGAAATACTTGAGGTGGGGTGCTCATGACACAACCATATTCAAAGAGTTCAGGCACTACTCCCTCGTGACTCTCCGTTACGTATCAACTTCTGTCGTTGGTTTCCCCAATGCCTTATTCAAAATCCTTTATTTGAAAATCAAATCCTGTTTACCGACGAAGCAAATTTTTCACGCAACGCTATACGCAATTTTCACAACAATCATTTATGGTCAGAGGACAACCCCCATGCGATAGATGAATCACATATAAAAAAACAGTTCTGTCTTAATGTGTGGGCAGGAATTCTTGAAGATCATTTTAGTGGTCCATTATTTCTTCTGGGACGATTGAATGGAGAGAGATATCGTCATTTTCTTGAAGAAGATTCGCCTATTTCACTGAAAGATGTGCCACTTAGACTACGAAATGAAATGAGGTTTATGCATGACGATGCTTCGGCACATTTCAGCATCCAAGCGAGAGTTTTCAGATCTAACTTTCGGCAACCGTTGAATAGGTCGGGGAGGAGGCCCTCTAGGTTACCAGACCTTAACAGGTTGGATTTTTTTCTGTAGAGACATCTAAAATTCTCAATTAATCAGACACCTATCCAAAATCAAGTAGAATTAAGTCATCGAATAAATAACCCTTGTAGAACGATTCAAAATACTCCAGGAATTTTGCAAAGAGTGCGCGAATCAATGAGAAGATTGGATGCGTGCAGAAGGTGGACATTTCGAAAATTTATTGTGATTTTGATTTATATTGACATGTAGTGTTCGGTTGTTCATTGTTGTTTGAGAATTAGCGTTCGACATATTTCTTTATTGAATTTTAAAAAAATGTTACACTTTTTCACATGCATCGATTAATTCAAATCAAAATATCCCGAAAACGGCAACTTGTAGCGACTTTCCAAAGGCATACCTTCTTCACGTAAAAATGATAAAGGAATCGATTTTTCTTTCAGAAAATGTGATACATACATGCACGACAAAGTTGTGGCTCCCCAACTATCTACCATCGTTCAAGATAACCTCTTGGAGGAATTCATTCTCAACTAAATATTGAATAAAAGGATTTTTCTATGAATTGGAAAATCCTCGATAAAAATTAAGTTATTTTTTCCGGATATTTAACAGAAAACAACTACTTCCTGGCTGAAGCCACGCTGAATATTAATAATATTTTAAAAAAAATATATATATATATATATATATATATATATATATATATATATGTATATATATATATATATATATATATATATATATATATATATATGTATATATGTATATATGTATATATGTATATATGTATATATGTATATATGTATATATGTATATATGTATATATGTATATATGTATATATGTATATATGTATATATGTATATATGAATATATGTATATATGTATATATGTATATATGTATATATGTATATATGTATATATGTATATATATATATATATATATATATAAGGAACATGCAACAAATTGACTTGGGCAATTACACAAGATTCAGACTATACACACGATTTGGATTGATGTCAATATGTTGAATAATCAAATTATCGAAGAACTCACCTGAGTCCAAAGATATATCATTAAAAACCATGGGCTCAATTAACGAACCTAGAACGATTATTATTGTCGTCTTCGACAAGAGTCGCACTACTTTGGAATTACGTATTCTCAAGTATATAACATCGCAATTTCAATATGTATTCCATTTCTGCCTTCGAAGTTGTTTGTCAATACTTTTAAACAATGAACAACAAAAACAGATGTTAACGGTATTGTAATTGAGAGAAAAACAGATGAGAAACCAACTTTAAATTAACGCACAAAAAGACAAAAAGCATTATTGTAGCCAGCAGCAAAAAACAGAAAACAGCAATCTTTGATATAAAATTGATAAATTGTCATGCTGGATATATAAAAAGTTTTTCAAAATTTGGTGTGGGACATTTTTTCAAAAATATTATATAATAATGCCTCTTCCTATGTCACCAATTATTGGCATTTTCAGTATTTTCACTACTAGTAATAGTTCTAATCCCTCTGACTGTATACCAAAACAATATATTACTCTCAACATACGATGTACGTTACTTAAAAAAAAAAACATCAATATCATACGACACGAAAAGGTGGAAGGCTTCAGACCATTCTACAATATCTCTACTGAGAAACATAAATATTTATTAGACATTCTACCACTGTCGCATGCGACATATCGAACTCGATATTTGAGAATAGACCCCCAGGTAGTCCACTCTCTACCCACAGTGTTCACCCAAGAAAAATCATCCGTTATATATTGGTAATCACTTGTATATAGCAGTTAGGCAGCTGAACAAAACAGCGACTGGGTAATGAATAGGCGCAGATTAGATAACTATTTCACGGTAAATGCGATCACAGAGGATGACAAGAAAATGGCAATATTGTTAAATTGTTTGGATGAAGAGGCTTACAAACTAGTATACAGTCTATGTGTTCCAAAACTTCCGGAAGAAAAATCGTTCGAGGAACTCTGCGAATTTTTCAACAAATATTTTGGAATAAATGAATATTTTTTTGTTGCACGAGCAGTTTCTTTTGCAGCTCTCAGATCTTCCGAGAAAAGGGCAAATAAATGGGCCGCACGAGCTATAAATTGTGAATTCAGGAAACTGTCATTGACATGATGTTGCGTGACTGATTTGTCATCGGATATGAGGAGGGGCCAGTATAAAGCGATCTTTTAAAGAAAAGAAAACGAGTACATTCGCGGAAATCATCGAGGTAGCAAGCAGTAAGAGCGGGGGGAGGCAGGTCAGAATTCAATGCGGTGTCTTCAAAGAGTCGAGATACTGTAAGGTGTCGTTTTCGATATCGTTTCTGTCACATATGTGGTAACCAGGGCCATAAGCTCCCATTTTCCCTTCAAAATGAAAATAAAATAATTAATAAAAAACAACTTTTAAAAGACAAGCTTCTATCCAAATGCGCTAAAATGTAAAATATAATTGCTTTGGATGTGCGACGTAGGTTATTCCGTGAGTTATAGATTCAAGAGCTTGTCACGCAAAGTTTTCAGTTCGAATACAACTCAGGGAATAACCTACGTCACGCATCCAAAGCAGTTATTTTTTACTTCCTCGCGCATTTGAATGGAAGCTTGGCTTTGAAAAGGTTTATTTAATAATTATTTTATTTTTTGCATTCTAGTAAGTACGCCTTGATCTATGTTATGATGCATCGTTATTATGAGGCCTTTTTCCTCTGAGTTCTGAGCTATCTAGTTCTTCAATGAGGACACCATCTGAAGATTAACTTGTCCGCCATCCTGGAGCTGCCATCTTCAATTTATGAATTCTGACAAAAAATCAATAGTAAAGAGTTTGACAATATAATCGAGGGAAAAAATATATTTCGTGCATAAAATAATTTATTAAAATCGAAGCAAAGCGCTTTCCACCTCAGATCAATATCAGTGGGTATCTGTAAGTAAGTAATATTGATAGAGAACAATTTAAATAATTGGAAATTTTTTTGAGAATTTTTTTTTAAATATTTTGAAAAGTGAGGCTGCTCACTCGTCAGGTGTTCAAGAAGCCAAAAAGACCATAAAATATCTCATATTCAATGAGTGTTGTATAAGATAACATGACATTTTTAAAAAACATATCCTTAGCCAGGATGAAACTTGAAATTACATTTCGATTTCTCTATAAGCCATTATTTAGGGGGGAAAGCTGGACCTAAATGACAAGATTGACAAGTGAATGTTGAAGTGAATTGACATGAAACACAAAACTGTGGAGATATCAGAATCATGAGAAGAATAATATGTTATACGAAAACCAGATTTAAAGATGATCAATTCAATAGGAACTGTCTTTTCCAAATATACGTTCCAATATTCCAAGGAAGTCCATACAAGATTTCTTAATTCTCAAATTTGAGTCATCGTAATTGAATATGAGTTTGAGGGAGAACTCTGATAAGACCTGTCCTGATCACAAACATACAATTGGAAAGAGTATGGTAGTGTCCATCGACAATAAATTTAAATTGTTCTTAATAAAAAGCCTTTTTCACCACGGCTCAATTGAGTCACAACTAGGGGATTAGAAGTGTGATAAAAGTTCAATGAGAACTTGGCCTGACTTTACAACTCCCTCAGTTAGAGTACAAAAGAGATTAGGAGGAGATAGTCAAAGTAACAGTGGAAATCATCAGTAGAAGTCATTGTTTTGATTTCTGCTGTTACTTTGACTATCACCTCTCAAACTCTTCTGTACTCTTACTGCGGGAGTTGTGAAGTTGGGTCAAGTTCTCATTGAACTTTTATCACAGTTCTTATCCCCTAGTTGTGGTTCAATTGAGACATGGTGAGTAAGACTTTTCAATGAGAAAAATTAAAATTTATTGACTATGGACACTACCATACTCTTTTCAATTGTGTAGTATAATATCACCTATTATTAATATTTTGTTTATGCATCTAGTTAGTGAGTCTTAGTTGGGAGATACAAAAAGGCATGTTATGAGGATTATAAATATGTTATGTAACTCTCAAAAACCACAAAAATATACATTTATTTTGGATCTATTTTTTTACTGATATGAATAAGTAATCAGTATATTTCAAAATGTATGTTTGTGATCAAGACAGGTCTTATCAGACTCCTCCCTTAAACTCATATTCAATTACGATGACTTAAATTTGAGAATTTTAAAATCTTGTCTGGTCCTCCTTGGAATATTGGAACGTATATTTGATATATGACAGTTCCCATTAGATTGATCATCTTCAAATCTGGTTTCCGTATGCCATGGATATTCTTTTCATGATTCTGATATCTCCACAGTTTTGTGTTCCATGTCAATCCACTTCAACGTTCACTTGTCAATCTTGTCGTTTAGGTTCAGCTAACACACCTGAATAATGACTTATAGAGAAATCGAAATGTAATTTCGAAGATATGTTTTTAACATGTTTGCCATGTAACTTTATACAACACTCATTGAACATGAGATATTTTATGGTCTTTTTGGCTTCCTGTACACCTGACGAGTGAGTAACCTCACCTTTCGGAATATTTCAAATTTCCTTTCTCGAAAAAAAAAATCAAATTGTTTTCTATCAATATTACTCACTTACAGGTACGCACTGATGATGACCTTGAAGGTTAAAAGCGCTTTGCAATGATTTTAATGAATTATTTTATGCATGAAATACAATTTTCTTTCCTCGATTGGGAAATCAATAATTTCCGACTTAATTCATAATCTACGTCCCAAAAACCCCGACATACCAATTTTGAATAGAAACGGTCCGTTATCAGAAAAACTTGTCCACCATCTTGGAGCCGCCATTTTGAATTTATGAATTTTGACAGTAAATTCATCATCTCTGATCCGAACACTTCAACATACCAATTTCGATTAGAATCGGACCATAATCACAGAGATTTTATGAATTTTGAAAAAAAAATCCTAATCTTCGACCCCAAAAACCCCCACATACCTATTTTGAATCCATCGGACCACAATTACAAAACTCGCCCGCCATCTTTAATTTGTGAATTTTGAATAAAAATTCATAATTTCATATGAATAAAAATTCATAATTCATAATCCCCACCAATTTTGAATAGAATCGGACCATAATCACAGAGATCGTCGGCCATCTTAGAGCCGCCATTTTTATTTCATGAATTTTGACAAAAAAATAATAATCTTCTACCCCGAAAATAAATACGGGGTCACCCTCAAGAGATGTACAAAATTTCGTAGAATGCGTGGAATTATTTTCAGTATATAATGAATTATCAGTAAAAAATCAATTTTTCATCAAATTGAAAATTGCAAATGATTCCTTCATTTTTCAGGTTATATGCGGGCATGTACTTCTGCTATATCAGAGAAATTCTGGAAAAAATATTTCGCCGAAAATTTGTTTTCACTTGAATCTAATGACCATTTGAATGTTTAGGATGGTATGGTTACATTAGGTATGTGCAAAATAAAAGCACGCTATAATAATGTGTATCATGATATTTACGTTGTTGAGAATGGTGGTCCTTCCATCCTGAATCAAGTGAATTTTAATAACCTGCAGAGTTTGAAACCGATTGATTATGCTTCACTTGTACTGGAAAAAATCTGGGGATATAAGAATTTGTGGAGATTTAAAATAACTATCAACCCTGTTCTAGGAATTGACCATTTTCCCATTCCCATAAATTTATGATTTGATTTCAAAGTTACAAGGGGGTCATTTTTTCTAAAATTCACTTATCTCAAGCCTATGCTTATATTAGTTCAGATGAAAAGTCGGAAGAACTCTTTACAATTTGTACACATAAAGGACTCTTCCAGTACCAACGCTCACCGTATGGTGTAGCTTGGGCTCCTACAAAATTTCAAAAAATTATGCGGTCCATTTTGAAAGATATTGAGGGATATTTGTCTTTTCTGGCATGAATAATGTGCCAGGAATAATGAAGAACATTTGAAAAGAAGTGAGATGGTGTTAGCTATGTTATAGGAGGTGTGACTGGAAGTTTCTCCAGTAAAATGTAGTTTTGGCCAAAACAAAATGGCCTATTTGGGATATATCATAGATAAAGGTGGACTCCATTCATATGTCGAAGAAATAAAAGCAACAAAATATGCTCCTGCGCCAACTTCAGTTAAAGAATTACAATCTGTACTGGGTCTAGTAAATTACTGATTTATCAACGCTACTTCATCCTCTATATGAATTCTTGAAGAAAAATGTTGTTTTTCAAGTTGTGAAAAATAGCTGGATAAGTTTTTCGGAAAAACATGTTCGTTTTAAAATTTTTTTTGCAATTCGAAATCAACTAACATTCGAACATAACATTTTACTTTGGAACATTCGAAGTGGGTTGAAGTTTTTCCAACGATTACAATCACAACAAGGTTCACTACAACGGCACTGCACAGTATATTTGTAAGATTCGGATTACCAGATACAATTGTGTCAGATTATGAAAAAATTGCACTAGTCACGACTTACATATTACAACATATTTTCCTCAGTCGAAACGGGCTGCCGAAAATACTGTAAAAAATGTGAAGAATGCACTGAAAAAAAGTTTAGGTCGTAGACAATCTATAGACATGCAGACATCGTTAAACCATTTTATATTTCATCAGAGGAACACCAATCATAGTACTACAGTTCTCCGGCTGAGCTAGTTTTTGGTAATGATCTCAAAAACAGATTCAGTATTTTGAAACCAAAATCGGATATGATCAGAAATAGAGTGATTCTGAAACAAAATGATAAATTTTAAGGAATTGGAAAAGAGTCATTCGAAATTGG
Source organism: Gonioctena quinquepunctata (assembly GCA_018342105.1). Taxonomy (NCBI): domain Eukaryota; kingdom Metazoa; phylum Arthropoda; class Insecta; order Coleoptera; family Chrysomelidae; genus Gonioctena; species Gonioctena quinquepunctata. The sequence continues at coordinate 67,399 of JAFIRS010002147.1, forward strand.
AGATGAGGTTATTGTCAAGGATTATCATGAAATTAATAAAATTACATGGATACCAGCAGAAGTTTGAAAGATGGTGTTATTGCTGCAAATCCAAATGAAAATTTTGAAACGGTTGTGGAGAATGTTATATATTGGTAATCACTTGTATATGGCAGTTAGGCAGCTGAAAAGAGATACGTGATAACTAGGAAAAACTGTCAACATTTTTTGATTCAATGTAATTTTGAAAGAATAAATGATGGAACTGAAAGATATTTCGTTTGGTATTATTCCCAGATTTCACACTTTCCAACCGTATCACGATATACAAACAATAAATAATAGTTTAAAAACTGAAGAACACGCTTTAATAGAAAACTAAACTAAAAAGTAGAAAATAATTTTAAATGAGTTTGAAATAAGAATACAGTGATAAACAACAAATTTATTTCATCGTAGAAAAGCGTGGGGTGCTTGATGTCAATTGTTGTTAATATTTCATGGACAGATATTGGTAGAAGTAGAATCATTATGCAAATATCTTAAAAAGTACCCCACAATTTCTCACGATGAAATAAATTTGTTGTTAATCACTGCATTCTTATTTCAAACTCATTTGAAATGATTTTCTACTTTTTAGTGTAGTTTTCTATTAAAGCGTGCTCTTTAGTTTTTAAACCATTATTTATTTTCAACTTTTCAGTTTTGTTTTCTATTAAAGCGTGTTTCTCAGTTTTTCAAACTATTTTTATTATTATTTGATTTTTTTAACTATTATTCTTCAATTTTGAATAGAATCGGACCATAATCACAAAACTCGTCCGCCATTTTGGAGCCGCCATTTCGAATCCTTCAATTTTGACAGAATAATCATAATCTCCAACTCCAAAAACTCCCACATACCAATTTTGAATAGAATTGGACCATAATCACAGAACTCGTCCGCCATTTTGGACCGCCATTTGTTTTTTCAGTTTTGACAAAGAGTCATGATTTCTGACCACGAAGATCCTCAGATAACAATTTTGAAACGAATTGGACCATAATCACAAAACTCGTACGCCATATTGGAGCCGCCATTTTGTTTTTTTTTCTCAAACGAAAATTTCACAATGCATTGTCACCGAAATTGTGTAAGTGGGTCAAAATCGCGCCCAAAGGAGTCGGTTACAAACATACGGTTACAAACAAACATACAAGTGAAGCTAATATAAAGCGTGTTGAAAAAGGAGTATTTCAGGACTCGTGTTTTGGGATAGGCATGATATAAAAACCCGATGGTTTGACTAGTCGAACAATTGGATTTCACAGTTTCCTAATGAATTCAGAAACTGTTATCAATCATGTCATATTTTGTGGCAGAAAAAAAATATTTTGTCAAAATTGGTTCCTGATTCAAGTGTGTAAATCTTAGAGAAATACTTTACGGATAAAAGTTGTGGAGCTCTATCAAAAGATATATACTTGAAAAATGTGGGCCTTCACTCTGTTGACAAATTTCGTTATATACCATATATACAGTGTGGTCCATAGGTATGGAATAAATTCATTTTCAGCGTTATTATGCAATTGTTTGAAAAATCCTGAAACTGGTCGATTTTTATTGTCAATTTGAAAATATTCAGTATTATGAGCACCTCCTCAAAAATTTCAAATGGGAAGGGGGTCGTGTGGCACCTCGTTCGAAAGGGATTTTCATTCTCTCTTCAGCAATATTGAGTTTTTTGAATTTGGTGCAAACATAACTGTGAACATTTATTTTAAAAATGTAAATTTTTTATACCTTACGTAGAATGAAGTAAATGATGTCACATAATGTTTAGGAAGTATTTTTCTATTCATTTTACAATAAAATTGAATGTTCAAAATGAAATGACCACCATAATTCACTTCTTGACAAAGCAAGTCGATCTTGGAATTCTCGTACGACATTTTGTAGGACCTCAGGGGTAATGTTATTAATTCCTTCCGTTATCCTAACTTTTAAATCTGCAATATTGTCTGGTCTATTGAAATAAACTTTCGATTTTGAATAACCCCAAAAAAAAAATCAGGTATTTTCTGATCTGTTTTGCTAAACGTCAGGAAAAAGTCGTTCAAGACACCAAAAAATTATTCACAAAACCCACATATATATATAATGTTATGTCAATCCAGTAGACTACTGTTATTTTTATATTTATGAGTTGCTGACACACGTCAGTTTATTGAAAAATATGTGGGTGTGTTTTTGATTAAACTTTGGCTTAATTATCCGAAACTCAAAGAATAGATATTTTGATTATGATTGGATGCGGTAAAAAAAAAGAACTCAAAAGGAATCTTGTGAAATGTTTAATAATAAATACCCTGGTACACGTCTCACAGTCTACAGTTAGCGAAATAGAAAAAAAAATCGTGAAACTGGACATTCAAAAACTAGGTCCAAATGTTGAATTGGATGAGGAAAAAAGTTAGCAATTGAGGAAAATCCGCATATGACAAGTAGACAACTTGCCGCCGACAATGATATAAGTTAATCATCTTTACATGAAGAAAAATACCATCCTTATAAAGTTCAGTTGTTTCGGGGTTAAATGAGGATGATCCTGATAGAAGCCAACAATTCTGTGAACTAATGATGGACAGAATGGAAGCAGATTTGCAGTTCATGAACAAAATAGTTTTTCCTGATGAAGTTTCTCTTCATTTCGATGGAACGGTTAATAGACAGAACTGTAGAAATGGGAGCAGAGAAAATCCTCATTGTACGTGTGAGGCTCACACACAAAATTCTAAAAAATGAACGTTTGGGCTGGTATCATTAACAACAAAATTATTGACCCTTATTTTTCTGGAGGCACATTTAATGGTGAGGTTTTTCTAGATTTTTTAATGAAATTTTCACAGCCTACATTAAAAAAACTTGTCCTGATGTTAATGATCCAAATGCAATAGATTGATCAATTTGGTTCCAACAAGACGGAGCACCACCGCATCACAAACGTATCCTTATAGATTATTTGAACGAAGTTCTTCCCAATTGGTGAATTGGAAGACGTGAAACGATTGAATGGCCGCCTAGATCCCCCGATTTGACTCCTCTCGATTACTTCTTATACGAGGTAGCTGCTGTGAACCGTTGAGATGTTCTCTCCACTGTCTTCCGTCTCCATCATTCAATTAACTCTGGGCCTCCATATGTTGGAGTGTCATCAGAACTACATATGTGTGAGAAGTTCCAACAAAATCGGTTCATAGGTCAATAAATCATCCCCTATTTTCCTACCCTCAGTGGTGTTATTCAAATAGTACCAACTTCGGAGCATACCCTATACAATAGAAAAATGATGAAATATCTGTAATTTTTATAGAATCAATGTCTGAAATGATGAAATTAACAAATTCAGATTGTATATCGAGAATTTTGTTCTTCATAAATCAAATCTGACAAATCCTTTTTTTTTCATTTTTTAGACTCTCATTTGTTAATAACTCAAAATGTCTGCCGGAAGGACAATGACCTTCAGCGCCTCCCCAACTACGTATACAATGTCAGTGGTAGGAATCAAATACAAAAAATATATTTTCAATGTTTTTTCTCTTTTTAGCCTGAGAAGTGATAATACGGTGTAGATTTCATGATTTGATGCAAAGAATGATAAAAATTTAACCAATTCTTGGCCCTGAATTCCATATGGTAGAGTAGATAATCCTGCTAAAAGTATAAAAAACTGTATAATTCTCCAAATTTTTCAAAAGGGGTACGATACTGTTCTCACCAAACTTGAAGATATTTCATCAGAATACCCTCGAATAATGATGAAATATCTGTAATTTTCATAGAATCAATGTCTGAAATGATGGAAATAACAAATTTAAATTGTATATCGAGAATTTTGTTCTTCATAAATCGAAATCTGACAAATCCTCTTTTCTTCATTTTTCAGATTATCTCATTTGTTAATAACTCAAAATGTCTGCCGTAAGAGCAATGACCTTCACCGACTACCCAACTACGTATACAATGTCAGTGGTAGGAATTAAATACAAAAAACCATATTTTCAATGTTTTTTTCTCTTTTTACCGTAAGAAGTGATAATACGGTGTAGAGTATATGATTTGATGCAAAGAATGATGAAATTTAACAAATTCTGGGCCCTGAATTCCCCAATCCACATGGTAGAGTAGATTCTGCTGAAAGTATGAAAAACTGTATAATTCTCCAAGTTTTTGAAAGGGGTACATAACTATTTTCATCAAACTTGAAGACATTCCATCAGAATACCCTGGAATAATCATCCAAATCGGATAACCCAGTACAAAGTTATGCGTGGTAGAATCGGTTGAGAAGTGAAAATTCAGTGGGTGATCCAACAATCATCCCCCATTTTCCTACCCTCGAGAGTGTTTTTTTTTAAATCTAAATGGTACCAACTTCGAGGTGAACCCTATCCATCATCTATATAAAAACTTTTTAACAAAAAATTAAACCGACGAAGAAATCAACTGAAAAGCAAAAACTAAAATAAACCTTCTCAGTCTAAATGATAATTGAGCTCCTAAACTAATGTGAGTAACTGATTTTGAGTCGGCGCCAAAAAAACAATTATCGAAGATCATTATCTATGAGAGAAGTCATCAAAACGCAGTCGTGCATCTCGCTGCCATCATTTTACGCTTCACCCAATTCAATTGCTAGTTTGTTTGGCGCCGACTCAAAATCAGTTACTTACATTAGTTGAGGAGTTCAATTATCATTTAAACTAAAAGGTTTATTTAATTTTTTGCTTTTCAGTTGATTTTTTCGTCGGTTAAATTTTTTGTTAAAAAGTTTCTATTTTTTACTTTTCAGTTCCGTATTCCGTCGGTTTAATTTTTTGTTGAAAAGTTTTTATTTTTCAATTTTTTGTGGCTAAAATCTACCAATTACTACCTACTTGTTTTTTGATTACTTCCAAAATACTTACTTACCCACCTTACTTCAACTATTACCAGTTAAATAATATGATTATCTACTTTTACTATTTGTTGTAATATAAATTATTTTCGTTGTTCCGGTTAGTTTATTTCATAACTTTGTATATCATTCCATCTTCTCATAAAATATACTGATTTTGACGGAACAAGAATAATGTCAGTAGCGATCTGTCATTGTCAACTACGTATGTGTGTGCTAATGTTCACCAGTGAAAAATCAATTATCCCATATTTTTCTACCCGTAAGGGTGGCTCATTCCTGTCGAAATCCAAATATAAGGTATACCCTATCTATTAAAAAAGAATCATCCAAATCGAAGAACCCAGTACAAAGTTATGCCTGATAGAATCGGTTAACGGACCAGAATTCAGAGGGTGAGTGATCAATATCCTTCATTTCACTACCCTCAGGGGTGGATTTCATTTTTTAATTCAAATGGGACCAAATTCGAAGTACACCCTATCGACTGAAAAAAGAATTATCAGAATCGGACGCCTCAGTAAAAAGTTATGCGTGATCATACATAAAAAAATATGATGGAAAAAAAATATATACGGGTCGAATAGAGAACCTCCTCCTTTTTGGTTTCGTCGGTTGAAAAATCATCAAAATCGGACAACTCTGTGAATAGTTATGCGTATTCATATATATAAAAAAAAATATACGCGTCGACTAGAGCATCTCCTCCTTTTTGATTTCGTCGGTTAAAAATGTGTACTCACTCACAGACATTTAATCTGAAATTATTATGATTGGATACTGTATGAACTTCGAAACTGCCCTGATGTGAAAAGTGGGAGTTTTTTCTACATTTGATGGGCATTGGCTTCTTTAAGCAGCTTTAGGAAAATCGACTGACTAGTCCGGTTATATAAAATTGGGGCCATTTTTCGTTCCCGCTCAATTTCAACCGAACGTTAGACTACAAGTGAAAAATCGCATTTTTCCAAATATCCGATACTTCTGGAGTTATAGCTCGAAATAGGAGAGTTTGGAAAGTTTTAGATTTTTTTCTTTGGATTTTAAGCTCCAAGGCATAGTAAAGAATTGCCTAATGGATACTTCACACTTTCGAATTGTTGAATCCAGAATTTCAGCCGTTTGGAAGTTTTTGCTGGGTCAATATCTCCATTGATTGGACAATTGTTAAATATTCGAATGAAAAAAACATATATTAGATATGTCCAATTTTGAGAAACCCAGAACTGCGAAGTTTTGGTGGAAATTCAATTAATATTTTTCATATTTTTTTTCTGGCTCATTATATATATATATATATATATATATATATATATATATATATATATATATATATATATATACAGTGTCATCCTCAAAGTATGCACCATATGGGAAAATGATTTACTAAGGGTTTTTGCACAAAAAGTTATTCTTGATAAAAGTTTGTGCATCTCCTAAAACCAAACATGCATCAACAAAATATACGAGGAGCCTTCAAGAATTTGATTTTGAGACAAGAATAAAGTACCCTTATTTTGAAAAATCTCGGAAAATGTTAATCGGAAAAGTTGTTCAGCATTGGAATATACATCTAGATTTGAAGTCATGGCCATCTCACTGGAGTTTTATTTTTCCACCAATTTTTTTTAAAATGGGGACTACGAAAAAAAAAATGCCAAAACGATAAATAGACAACATTCTGCATATGACGGTTCATTTCAAAATCCTGTAATATTACAAATTACAGAACTATTGTGTCAACCACGGTAATTTTTTTGAAGAGTCAAGTAAAAAGTTATTTTTATTTTTTGTTAACACCGAAATTTGCTCAAAATATTGTAACAAGAACTCAATATTAATAATATCAAATCACAAAATAAGTATTTTGGCAGAAACTCATTGATTTTCTGGAGATTTTCTTGTCCAAAATAATTATTTTATTCGCTTTGAAAACAAAAGCATGTTTCCGAAAGAAGTATTCTACATCTCAGTATGATGTCAATCCCGCAACATGCACAGTTCGGTTCTTCTTACACAATCGTTGACTGCATTCGTAATGTGCTCCGGTTGTATGGCCCTCACACAACTAGTAATCACAGTTTTTAAATGTTATCTGTCCCTAAAAAGATGATTATTGTAAACTTAGTTCTTCAATGAACCCCAAAACAAGAGCTTCATTGATGTTAAATCTGGTGAGCGCGCTGGCATGGGATACACTGAGTAAAGTCCTATCCATTTTCCAATAGACGTTTCATTTGAAAATTGTCGTATTGCTACACTACAGTGAACACTAGCTCCATCTAACTGATACCAAATTCTGTCTCTTCGTATACGTGGCATTCGATTCAAAATTGGTAATAAATCTTGTGAAGATAGCAAATATCGGTTGGCATTTAGGTTTCCGTCAATGGAGAAGGGACCAATCACAGTATTGTTTAACAGTCCACATAAGGCATTGACCTCAAATGAGTCCTTGCACTCTATAGTGGAATGAGGGTTTTCTGTGAACCTACTTTTTCATTCGTTGTAAATGTTGCACCTTCAGGCCATGAAATATTTATTGGGAACCGTGCGTTTTCTTCGTATCCTCCCTGATACCATGCGCAAAACTCAAATCCTAGAATGAAATCCCTTTCTTTTGAAGTATTCATGAATTTTTGTTTAAAAGCTTTGAATTAATGTTTTCTTAAACGATGTTTGTACTAGTAAGAGGTACATCAAGAGAGGTCGATATTTGTATAATTGATGTCTCAACATTTTCGATAACTTTTAAACACACTTTTTTTCCACTTCTATAGATACAATTGCAGTTGTATGAGGTTTTCTGAAATTGTTATCAATACAGCCTGTTCCTTTAAATTCATTTGGAATACGGGTTACAGTAGTGTGATTTACATTGCGATCAAGATGCCTGGCATTGAAAATGTCTGTTACTTGTCTGCTTGGAGTATTTTTATAATCCCAACTTTTTCTTCTATGGTAAGCATATTAATATTATTTAAATAGTACTTATCATCAAATGATAACAAAATAAGCAATAACAATAACTAGGTGATGGATATTTAGCAAATATGTCAAGTACTTGATGTCAAACATTCGTTTGTTTTCAAAGCCAACGTAAAACAATTATTTTGGCCACGAAAACTCCACAAAATAAATGTAATTAGTGTGTGCCGAAATACTTATTTTATTTTGATGTTTTGTGATTTGATATTATTGAATATTAGGTTCTTTTTACAATACTGTATAATTTTGAGCAATTTTCGGTGTTAACAAAAAATAAAAGTAACCGCCACAAAAACTTTAATAATCATTTTACTTTTGAAAAAAAATTACTGTAGTTAACACAGTAGTTGTGTGATTTGTGATATAACAAGCTTCTTGAATGAGCCGTCGTATACAGGATGTTGTCTATCCATCGTTTTAAAGCTCTACTTAGATGGCCATGACTTCAAATCTAGATGTCTTTTCCAATGCTGAACAACTTTTCCGATTGACATTTTCCGAGATTTTTCAAAATAAGGGTACTTTATTCCTGTCTCAAAATCAAATTCTTGAGGGCTCCTCGTATATTTTGTTGATGCATGTTTGGTTTTAGGGGATGCACAAACTTTTATCAAGGCTAACTTTTTGTCCAAAAACCCTTAGTAAATCATTTTCCCATATGGTGCATACTTTGAGGATGACACTGTATATATATATATATATATATATATATATATATACATATATTTATATATATATTTATATATATAATATATATATATATATATATATATATATATATATATATATATATATATATATATATATATATAATATATATATATATATATATATATATATATATATATATATATATATATATATTATATATATATATATAATATATATATATATATATATATATATATATATATTATATATATATATATATATACAGTGCTAGTCAAAAGTCCCCTCCCCCCCTCGTATCTTTTGAACGGGTATACTTATAATAATGAAATTTGGAGGGTGGAAATAAACGGATGTAGGCTTCTCAACTGGTCATAACAGGTGACGCAATAGTCATAAATGACGTCACAAGGCTACTGTGACCAATAATTTTAAATGGGACCCTATGGCAAGTGACAGCTCGTTTGAAAGGTATTGACAACACCTATTCAGTCATACCAATTTTGTTTGGGTTTCGGCTGATTTTGATTGATAAATTGAAGAAATACGAAAATTATAGTTTCGCATTTAATTATTAAAGATTTTAAAGTACGCCTCTGGTTAATTGTCAAAAAGGTTGACGTTTTTGAATTCTCTACTTGTCAAAAGTGTTTATACCTTGAAAATTTACCTAAGAGACGTTTAAGTGTTTACATAGGCAAAATGGTACGTACTGTAGTCGACAAAGTAGCAGCTATCTTAATAATTGGTGAATGTAGAAACAATTTCCATGCAGCGGAACAACTGTTTAATGAGAGGTACCCCGATCGCCCTATATCGAGGGTTTATTTGAGGGAGCTTCTTCGGAAGTTTGAAGCATCAGGTAGTGTTCAAGATGCCAAACGATCTGGTCGACCAACAATTAGTGATGACAAAAAAATTGACATAATTGGAGAAATGGTAGTAAACCCTACTTCTTCCACAGCCCAAGTTGCGTCTATCTGTGAAGTCAGTCAAAGGACAGTACATAGGGTGTTGGCTAAAAACAAATTTCATCCATACAAATTAAAAATGGTGCACCAACTTTCAGATGATGACCCCGACCGAAGACTAGAATTCTGTGAAACTATGTCCAATAAAATGAACCAACAACCAGGCTACATACAGACAATTTGTTTTAGTACTTTCTTTCTCAATGGAAATGTTAACACTCAAAATGTGAGGTATTGGAGTGACACAAATCCTCACATCTTTCGTGAAAAACATACTCAATTTCCAGAAAAAGTAAATGTTTGGGCAGGTATTTTGGGAAACCACATAGTTGGGCCTCTTTTTCTCAATGCTAACTTAACCGGTGAATTGTATCTGGAGATGTTACAAAATGATATTAAGTCGTTAATTCTTGAAATTCTAGAAGATAATCCAGATGAATTCGACAACTTGGAAATAACGTTTCAACAAGATGGTGCTCCTGTACACTATTACGGTGCAGTAAGACCTTACCTAGATGAAGAATATCGTGGTAGATGGATTGGACGACGAGGTTCGATCGAATGGCCAGCTCGGTCACCGGACCTTACACCATTAGATTTTTTTCTATGGGGGTACTTGTAATCTAAGCTTTACGCTACAGCACCTGACAGTATTGCCATTCTGAAACAACGAATTGTTGAAGAATGTAGGGCAATTTCCGCTGACACACTGGGACGAGTACGACAAGAGTTTAGCAATAGGATGCATTACTGCCAGGAAGTAGATGGAGCACATTTTGAACACTTATTATAAGAACTGGTTCTTAAATCTTTATTAATTAAATGCGAAACTATAATTTTCGTATTTCTTCAATTTATCAATCAAAATCAGCCGAAACCCAAACAAAATTGTTATGACTGAATAGGTATTTTCAATACCTTTCAAACGAACTGTCACTTGCCATAGGGTCCCATTTAAAATTATTGGTCACAGTGGCCTTGTGACGTCATTTATGACTATTGCGTCACCTGTTATGACCAGTTGAGAAGCCTACATCCGTTTATTTCAAAAGATACGAGGGGGGGAGGGGACTTTTGACTAGCACTGTATAGGGTTTTTGGACAAAAAGTTATTCTTGATAAAAGTTTGTGCATCCCCTTAAACCAAACATGCATCAACAAAATATACGGGGGAGCCTTCAAGAATTTGATTTTGAGAGAAGAATAAAGTACCCTTATTTTGAAAAATCTCGGAAAATGTTAATTGGAAAAGTTGTTCAGCATTGGAAAATACATCTAGATTTGAAGTCATGGCCATCTTAGTAGAGCTTTAAAACGATAAATAGACAACATCCTGTATACGACGGCTCATTCAAGAAGCCTGTTATATCACAAATCACACAACTACTGTGTTAACCACGTTAATTTTTTTTCAAGAGTAAAATAATTTTTAAAGTTTTTGTGGCAGTTATTTTTATTTTTTGTTAACACCGAAAATTGCTGAAAATTATACAGTATTGTAAAAAGAACTCAATATTCAATAATATCAAATCACAAAACATCAAAATGAAATAAGTATTACGGCACACACTAATTACATTTATTTTGTGGAGTTTTCCTGGCCAAAATAATTGTTTTAGGTTGACTTTGAAAACAAACGAATGTTTGACATTAAGTACTTGACATATTTGCTGAATATCCATCAAGTAGTTATTGTTATTGCTTATTTTGTTATCATTTGATGATAAGTACTATCCAAATAATATTAAGATGCTAACCATAGAAAAAAAAGATGAGATTATAAAAATACTCCAAGCAGACAAGTAACAGACATTTTCAATGCCAGGCATCCTAATCGCAATGTAAATCACACTACTGTAACCCGTATTTCAAATGAATTCAAAGGAACAGGCTGTATTGATAACAATTTCAAAAAACCTCATACAACTGCAAATGTATCTATAGAAGTGGAAGAAAAGTGTGTTTAAAAGTTATCGAAAATGTTAAGACATCAATTAAACAAATATCGACCTCTCTTGATGTACCTTTTACTAGTACAAAAATGTTTAAGAGAAAAATAATTCAAAGCTTTCAAACAAAAATTCATGAATACTTCAAAAGAAAGGGATTTCATTCTAGGATTTGAGTTTTGCGCATGGTATCAGGAAGAATACGAAGCAAACGCACGGTTCCCAATAAATATTTCATGGACTGATGGTGCAACATTTACAACGAATGAAAAATGTAAGTTCACAGAACTGTAGATGGTGGGCTACAGAAAACCCCCATTTCACTATAGAGTGCAAGGACCAATACTCATTTAGGGTTAATGTCTTATGTGAACTGTTAAACAATACTGTGATTGGTCCCTTCTCCATTGACGGAAACCTAAATGCCAACCGATATTTGCAATTTTCACAAGATTTATTACCAATTTTGAATCGAATGCTACGTATACAAAGACACAGAATTTGGTATCAGTTAGATGGAGCTAGTGTTCACTGTAGTGTAGCAATACGATAATTTTTAAATGAAACGTCTATTGGAAAATGGATAGGACGTTACTCAGTGTATCTCATGCCAGCGCGCTCACCAGATTCAACATCAATGGAGCTCTTCTTTTGGGGTTTATTGAAGAACTGAGTTTACAATAATCATCTTTTTAGGGACAGATAACATTTAAAAACTGTGATTACTATTGATTTGTTGAAAATATAAACAGGATGTTCATAAAATCAGATGTGGAATCATCTGCGACTGAAAGATAAACTTTAGTCACTATCTTCCATCGTCAAGATAACCTCTTGTGAGGTATTCATGTTGAAAAGGGAAACATTCTCAATTGAATATTGATAGAAAGATTTTTCTGTGAATTGAAAAATCCACGACTAAAATGAAGTAATTTTTTGTGAATGTCTAACAGAAAACAACTACTTCAATGTCCAGCGTGGCTTTAGCCGGGGAAGTAGTTGTTTTCTGTTAGACATTCACAAAAAATAACTTCATTTTAGTCGTGGATTTTTCAATTCACAGAAAAATCTTTCTATCAATATTCAATTGAGAATGTTTCCCTTTTCAATGTGATTACTAGTTGTGTGAGGGCCATACAACCGGAGCACATTACGAATGCAGTCAACTATTGTGTAAGAAGAACCGAACTGTGCATGTTGCGGGATTGACATCATACTGAGATGTAGAATACTTATTTCGAAAACATGCTTTTGTTTTCAAAGCGAATAAAATAATTATTTTGGACAAGAGAATCTCCTTCTGCCAAAATACTTATTTTGTGATTTGATATTATTGAATATTGAGTTCTTGTTACAATATTTTGAGCAAATTTCCGTATAAACAAAAAATAAAAATAACTTTTCACTTGACTCTTCAAAAAAATTGACCGTGGTTAACACAATAGTTCTGTAATTTGTAATATTACAGGATTTTAAAATGAACCGTCATATGCAGAATGTTGTCTTTTTATCGTTTTGGCATTTTTTTTCGTAGTCCCCATTTTAAAAAAATTGGTGAAAAAATAAAACTTCAGTGAGATGGCCATGACTTTGAATCTAGATGTATTTTTTTATGTTGAACAACTTTCCTACGAAGGCGTAGAAGTGCCACACTTTTTTTTATTTCACAATTCCGACTTACAAGTCGGAATTCCGACTTGTATCTCGGAATTCCGACTTATAAATCGGAATTCCGACTTGTATCTCGGAATTCCGAGATACAAGTCGGAATTCCGACATACAAGTCGGAATTCCGACTTATAAGTCGGAATTCCGACATAGAGGTCATAACAATGGAAAAACATTAAACAAATGAGATTATCATATAAGTCGGAATTCCGAAATACAAGTCGGAATTCGACATAGCAAGTTGGAATTCCAACTTATAAGTCGGAATTCCGACATAGAGGTCATAACAATGGAAAAACATTAAACAAATGAGATTATTATAACACATATATATATATATATATATATATATATATATATATATATATATATATATATATATATATATATATATATATATATATATATATATATATATAAATATATGAATATTGAAAGTTCGGGTTGAACCGCGTCTAGATTTTTTTTAATCAAAACTGGCAGAATGTTAGGGAAACGCGACATCAAAACCTATTTCACAGCTAATAATAGAATCTCTGATATTCTCAGGTCTCCTAATGCCTAATGAGTCTCAAGGAATATATGAAATATTGTATTCCGAATGCCCTAGGACTTATATAGGACAAACTAACAGGCGAGTCACCAGTCGAGTTACCGACCCTGCGGGAGGCCATTGTTCAGTTTCCTGGTATTGCTCTTAGCATCGTTAACAGAGATTTGGAATAGTCTGTTTGTTAATAGGTTGTTAATTAAATGGCACATTTTCAGGCATGGTATGACTCTGAGTAATTTGTATATTAGGCCTTCCCTCCATACGGTGTCATATGCTGCAGTAAGATCAATGAACGCTACGGATGTTCTCAGTCCCCTTTCAAACCCCGCTTCGATGTGGGTTGTCAGGGATAAGACTTGGTCAGAACAGCTACTGCCACTCCTAAGCCCAGCCTGTTCTACGGGGATCAGTACATCAACTGCAGGACATATACGGTTATGGAGTAGTCTTTCTAACAGCTTATAGCAGCAGCTGAGGAGAGCTATAGGTCGGTAGCTCTCGGGTAGCTCCTGTGGTTTCCCAGGTTTTAGAATAGCAACAATCTTTGTTCTCTTAAATTCTGGTGGTTGGCTGCCTGTGTTAAGGATGTCATTGAAAAATTTCACAAGCCACAGTCGGGTTGCCCTACCACAGTTAACCAGGAATTCGGGGTAGATGCCGTCGAAGCCTGCTGCTTTCCCAATTTTTGTATCCTTGAGGCCCTGTTCTAATTCCTCGGCAGAGAAGTCGTGCGAAAACTCGTGGAACCTTTGAGGTCTCTCAGGGATTTTTTGACGTCTCTTGTGTGGTTTTTATCGGTTGGTGCACGAAAAACGTCAACTATGCGGTTGGGTATTTGGTTTGGGTTTATTGAGGCATTTCCCACGACATTTCCGTTACATTCTCCAAGCTTCCGCAGTAGACCCCATGCTTTCCTACTGAAACGTGCAAAGTTCATGCGTTCTACAGCAGAAGTCCATTTGTCCATTCTGCTGGCGTCAAGGGATCTTAGTAGATGGTCAGCAGTTTCCGGGTTTCCTGAGTCCTCGAATTCCTCGTATAGAGACTGGCTTTCCTCGCTCCATCCAGGGATATACTTCTTGCGGAAACCTCGGGGGATATGTTTTTTGGCTACAGCTATCATTAGGCCTATAAATTTGTGGTCGTTTTTAGCCTTTGGTTGGATGAAGCGCATGCACATATCGAGTTTCCGCTGCCGAAGTTCCATCGTGGCCTGGGAACTGAGTCGACCATTGGTATTTCGATTCCTACTGTAATCACAACGGGGCGATGCTGACTATGTGGGAAGTCCGCTAGTACAGTGCGTGAGTTAGCTAAAGGTTGTGATTGTGAATTACTTGATATAAAACAGAGATCCGGATTGTAGCCCTTACGCCACCTCCTTGAGAAAAACGTTGGCTTATCTTTGGCACTGAAAACCAAATGGAGGTTGTTGGTTTCGGCCCAGTCTACAAGCTCTTCTCCATTGTCATCATTATTCTCATATCCCCATAGATTATGGTGACTATTGATATCTCCTACATAGAGGACATTCACAGGCCATAAGAAGTAAACTAAATTGCACCAAAAGAAGAAATTGAATTAGCGGTGATGCTTTCAACCGATGAGAATCCTCATCTTAGTACGAGGAACATTGCAAAAGAGCTAAATGTAAGTCACACTTCCGTGAACAGAATATTGATAAAAAAAATTCACAGATATTTTCTCCGAAATGATTCACCAAATTTGTTGGGGAATGTACCGATTGACACCAGACAGAGGTTATATTACCATGATAGCGTGCCTCCCCACAATCAAAATCGGATAAGAAGATTTTTAAACAGATGGCGCAGAAATAAATGGATACCAAAAAACAGACCCATTCAGTGATCAGCATGGTCCCCAGACCTCACTTCCTATCTCTGGGGATATGATAAAGGAGAGGTCTAACGCGAGAAACCAACGACACCAGAAGATATAAAGAATAGAATTAGAGAAATTTTTCGCTCTATTACAAGATCAACTTCAGTTGATGTCAGAAGATAGCTCAAAATGGGAGACTGTTCGAACATCTCCTGTGAATTTACGCTTTTTCAAATTATTTGAGTTTACTTTGTTACCTCTTTTGTCCAGCATTGAATAAAAAATCGTTATTGCTGTTATGATGACTTTTTCATACTTTCCTTAAGAATTAGATACATTTGGGATGGAAATTAAGTAGGCAAACACTACTTTTTCTGCAAACACATAGTAGTATTCTGGTATAGCCTTATTTATAGGCGGCTCTATTTGAAAAAACTGGGAAAAAAGTAATCCCGAGTTTGGTTACCCCTGTATGGTGTATTCGGCAAAATTATGAATAGGAAATGAAAATACACTATTTTCAAGAATATTGTGTGGAAAAATTCTCTTATCGCAAATTATTGATTTTTATATATTTGGTGTCGAATGAATCCATTTTGTGACAAAAATTACAACATAACCCCCATACTACCTTTTTTGAGAAACTCTCTTATAGGATATTTCATTTGAAAAAACACAACTTTGATGAGTCACACGTTTATCGAACATCCTGTATGTTGGAAGATATTTTTGAAACATAGCTTCCATTGCTTTCTACAACTTTTATTTGAGTAATTTTTTCTTATCTCAAATAGGGAAGCAGGTATCGTCCACCCACGTTGATATATTCTGTATATATATATATACATATATATATTTATATATATATATATATATATATTTATATATATATATATATGTATATTTATATATATATATATATATATATATATATATTATATATATATGTATATTTATATTTCTTCAATGTTTTTTCATTGTTATGACCTCTATGTCGGAATTCCGACTTGTATCTCGGAATTCCGACTTGTATCTCGGAATTCTGACTTGAAGTCGATTCCGATTATTCGAATTCGACTTGTATCTCGGAATTCCGACTTGTAAGTCGGAATTCCGAGATACAAGTCGGAATTCCGATGTAAGTCGGAATTCCGAAAATAAAAATTAAAAAAAAAAAAGTGTGGCACTTCTACGCCTTCGTACTTTCCTAATTATTATTTCCGAAATTTCTGCAATATAAGGGTACTTCACTCTTGTCTCAAAATCAAATTTTTGAAGGCTTCTCGTATATTACGTGTGTTTTACTATATTTCGTTGGTGCATGTTTAGTCTCAGGGGATGCACAAAGTTTTACCAAGAATAACTTTTTGATGAAAAACACTTAATAAATAAGTTTTCCATATTGTGCACACTTTGAGGATGACACTGTATACATCTATATTTTTGAGTTTCAACCATTGTTTGGTATAAAGGAAGGTGATTGTATATTCTGATTCCTGTGTGAAAAGCCCCTAACGGGTTCCATTAGATTGGTAATGTGGAAAAATGATTGACTGATCCGGAGTGAGGTAGCATGTCTGTCTTCTGGACGCCACTTTTTCATTAGTGTTTTTTCTGATAGTTTTTGTAGCAACAATAGCTTTACATGATTTACTATTTATTCAGTTGTACGTGTCGGAAGTATACATTCCACTTCCTCCCACAGTGATAACCAAGTTCTGAGTGATTTTTGTAAGTATTGAATGAAAGGCTCTGTATTCAAGTGAATGATAGAACAAATCCTCTCGATACGAGGTTACTTCGCTTATGCTTCCAAAACAAGACATAACCATTCCATTCAGTATACCGGTTTCGGTGTTTTTCTGGCTTCAGATATCAAATCAAATCAGAATATACTTTATTGTCAAAAGATTAAAATCTCGTGGACAAAGCAATATAAGAGAGATTGGCGAAGATGCGTCCTGCATCATTCAGATACGAGAGCCACTTTCCATTCTCTTTCGTCTTATTCAACATTTTATATCGAAACGCCTGGCCCAAGTACTGGGGCGGAACTGCCTGAATATCGTACGATCAGAATTTTCCGTAGGAGTTAGACTAGTCGAGGAGTGAGTTTCGTGATAAAAATAGTCTCCAAAAGATATGAGCAATAGCTCATTCGATTCGAAATGCAATTCTGATGAAGATTTTTTTTTGCTGACGAAAATTGCAATTATTTAAAAAAAGGAAGTTCAGTTTTTTGGGAATGAGTCGAAAACTATAAGCGTTAATCGAAAAATGGATTCTCAAAGAGAAGGAAATTTCCAATAAAAAAGTCTACCAACTCCCGGAGTACACCACATAATATATCTTTTTTATTGTAATAAATATGAATTTAAAAATTTCAATAAAGTATGGACACTTGAAAAAACAAGGTCTTGTTCAATTGTTTATTTAGTTGACAATTTGTTATAAACAAATTCCAAATCTCATTATATTTTTCGTTCTGAAACTACCAAAAATTATATAAACAATCATATGCAACAAAGTGTGGACATTTTTTATTTTTTTTCATAGATTTTTCCAAAATTACGGTATGAGAATGCCATAGCATATGGTTGTTTTTGTAATTTTTAGTAGTTTCGGAATTTTTTTTAATGAGATTTGGAATTTGTTCATAACAAATTGTTAACTTAATGAACAATATATATATATATATTTTTCATTTTTCATTATTTTATTGAGAAATGCCAATTATGGTTTTTAAAGGAAAACAAAATCTCAACTTATTATTTGAATAATGGAAATATAAAAAACTATTATAAAAAATGAGATTTTTTTTAAGGAAAATATTGTTTTCCAAAAATTGTTATATTTCAGAGAACGAAATGTTCTGAAAATAGTTCTCCGGATGTTATTAAATGCCTTCTTTTGATGCATAAACAGCAATTGCAAAACATATGGATGAAGAAAAAAAAATTTTCATTTTTTATTTATTAATAACTTTAAAAAATGATATCAATCAAAATAAACAACTTCTAAAAACTTTCATAACGTGATATTGTTGAAAATGAATATATAAGAAGGGCTCCAGGAAGCGAAATTTTTTTAGAGTTATCTTTCAAATATTTATGCCGTTTCTATGAAAATCGAGGTACGAAAAATAGGGACTAATTAATAAATGCCTTACTTGTTGAAAAATTATGTCAAGTATTGAAACATACCATAATTTATTCAAATTTTTAGATTGATATTCAATACTATAAAAAAATTATATGGTGCATGCTCTTTAAGACACCGCGCACATGTCGTAGCGGTCGCGCGGAGCCCTATTTTCAGCGTTAAATTGACATTGTAAATAATAGAGATAGAGTTCCATGAGTCGAAACTTTTTTATTCGAAATTTCCTCCTCTTCAAGATTATCATTTACTTTCGCTTATAGTTTTGAGTTATTCCCAAAAAACTGAACCCATTTTTTTTTGTTTTTTGTTAAAAATAATTCCAATTTTCGTCAGTAAAAAGAAATTTTTTTCAGAATTGCATCTCAAATCGAATGAGCTATTGCTCATATTTTCTGGAGACGTGGAACTATTTCTCGCAGGAAACTCACTTCTCGACTAGACTAAGTGAAATGTTTAGCTGTGTGTACGTATGGATATAATAAAATAAATGAATTTGTTTTTCAAAATTCTAGCTCTTCCGACTGTTGAGTCATCATCAGTGCGTGCTATTTATGATTGAATTTACGATCGTTCAATGGACATTTTTCCATGTTGTCGTAGAAAAGAGACTGTCACTTCTCTTCTGAATTAGAACTCGAAAATTAAAGAATACCTGTTTATGGTGCTGCATGGATTCTGGTAAGTGTGCATATATTTAACGACTCAATAATTTTTCTTATTAATTTTTTATACCTCAGCAATTTAAAAAACACATTACTTTTGCTTTTGTTTCAATTAATTTTTTACGTATCTAGATGATAGTTGTACTTCAGGGTTCGTCCCAATTATTTTTTTTTGGTTCAATGAGAACTTGAGAGTATATAGAAACCAATGATCAGTAGCTGCATATAGCTGCGCAATATTTCATTATATAACTTCGAAATGGCTTGGTATAAAATGCAGAATTCTTCAGTCTGAACAGATTTTGATAGTAATAGTATCTAACAGTGTTGTGACTCGGAGGCAATTTTTGAAAAAAAAACGGAAGAACAAAACTTGCTTATTCTCGAAGAAAAATCATAATATCTTGAAAATTATGTTTTGACATATCTAAATTATTCTGAAGACCAAATGAAAGACTCAAATCACATATTTTCGTATATGAAATCACAATTTAAACAAACTTGGTCTAAGTCACAAAGGAATATTCATAACTTCGGCTGTTGCTTAGCTCCGATCCACTCTAACAAACATGAAACCCAAGAGAAAATGTTTATTTTCAAAAGGAATCCTGGAAATCTTAATGCTAGCTGATCCGAATCAACTTACCGATGGATCTGAAGAAGCAGAATCCTCAGAAGTGGAAATATCTTCTGATGAAGAACCGTGGTTTTCGAGGTCTATATCATCAAAAGAGATATATACATATATATATATATATATATATATATATATGTATAAATGTTTTATTTGTTACTTGAAATAAACTTATTAATTTCATTATTATCATCATAATTGATAATAATATTATGATTTTTGCACAGTAATACATGTGTAATATAATGAAATTTAATTAAAAAAAATCTTAACATTCAAACTAAATATATTGTTGGCCTCCTAAATAACCAAAATACTTTTTCGATGAAATATTGAAGCCATTCAGTGAAGAGCTCAAAGTTTATGTAACCTGATTTGGATATTTCGACAAAACTTCCTCAAGGTGCGCCTAATTTCAATTCGGGAGCCATAATCATCCGCTTGGAGACAATCATTGGTGGTAAATAGTGGCCAGATGCGCTTCCACAACAAACAAACGTTGTTTGTATTCACACCTTTTTCTCTACTCGCAATAATGCCTGCAAAAGCGCCTTTTTGCTATTTTCCCTTTTGACCAAAGATTTTTTGGCACTTCTTCTGAACACCTGAGAATCCATTTTCATCGATATCGAAATTTTTGGTAGCATTAGGATTATTCTCTCCAACAATCTTCTCCAGCATGTAAAAAAAAAAATTTCTTCATTTAACCCTCTGGTCCTTGCAATGGATATCGATTCAGGCTGTCGTAGAGTGAGAATTGGGTGCTGCTTCATAAATCCATAACACTTTCCTGCAAGTTGGTTTTCTTTATCAGAGCTATTTAGCAAACACTTTTTTTGAGTGATATCTATGTCGAATATGGCTAAACCAAACATAAGCTCTTCCATATTCGAAATGTGAGTAACTGATTCAGTTTCTGTTTCATTAGAAATGGTGGTATCTGCTCCAAATTTTTTGACGGCATCATTGGCTACTTCATTTCGATTTCTCTCATGTGTGCTTGATGTAGCCGTTGGTATGTTGTGAAGCCTGGTACATTCGTTCAACTCAATACTTCCATTTTTCAACGCATTTATAGCGAGCCGCATATCATTTTCCTCTCAGTTTCCATATTTTCCTCTTTGCCAGAAATATCAATAAATCAATTATTATTTCTAGTTGAACGATAAACAATTCTGGACTGTTTGCTAAATTGCCCCGGTCCAATTGAGGAACCATATACCGGACCAATTTGGGCAACCCGCACGTTTGTAAGCTTATTTTTAATACCAATGAGACCTAACCCTACTTTCATCTGATTTCTTAACGATACGATAGAAGATACATCAGGCAACGCATTGCTGTTATATTCATTATATGACTTACCGTTTCACCATAACGATTTTCGACACGTAGACGAAATATTACATCATAATCACGATATGAGAATAATAATTGATTGTTGTTTCCACGTTCCGTAATTATGACCATAGAAAATACTACTGGTGGTTTTATTGGACGGAGAGCTAGCAACGTGAATTGAAAATGTGTGTAGGTCTGCAGGCAGAAGTCGGTCCCGGAACAGGAAGCAGGGGCGGAAAGTCAACGATTCTTCCAGAGCGCCGCCCGGCGCTCAGACACTTTCTTAATTCAACAAACACTTCTTTAATTCAACTAAGCTTGTTAGCTCATGTGGATGAACGCTTGCTTTCAAAACACAAGGTCCCAGGCTTGATCCCGAGCAGGGTAGGCAGAAACTTTTTTTTTTAATTTTCTATTACACTCAAATGAACCACAAAACTTCTACAAGTCACCAGAATATTCACCCTCACAACCCCTCAAGACACAAAACAGCATTCTCAAATGAGCATGACTTGCTCCGCAGCGGCCAAAGGCTGCTGAAAATTTCTTGTAACTAATGTTTTGACGTCCCAGGAAATAGCTCAAATTTGTCGAACGGAAGTATTATGCGTAAATTCCAATTGTTCTATTAAGATCAAACGACAGATCTTTCTCATGAGCAAATCGCAGAAAGTCATTTCATTTGAAACAATTTATTTTTACATAGGGTATCGCAAAACATCGTGAGGCGATCTCTACACGGGGGCGTCCGAGGGTTTTCCCCATTTATCCTTGAAATACAGAATGAAATACATTGTAAATAATAAATTACAAGATTCGGCAGCTGCGGAGCAAGTCATGATCTATGGAAATGCTGTCTTATATCTGCAGAGATTGTGAGGGTGAATGTTCTGAAGTAATATATTTTGGTGACTTGTAGACGTTTTTTGGTGGATTTGAGTGTAATAGAAAATAAAAAAATAAAAAAAATTGCGTGGCCCAGCTCGGGATCGAAACCGGGTCATTGTACTCTGGAAGAGAGCGTTTATCCAGATGAGCTACCAGGCTTAGTTAAATTAACAAAGTGTTTGAAGTTATCTAAGCGCCGGTCGGCGCTCTGGAATCTTCGACCCCCGCTTCCAGCCCCGGGACTGACTTGTGTCTGCAGAACTACACACAAATGTTTTAATTCACCATAGGCATCTAATGGAGGGCGTTGACTGTACGCAACGTACTTCTGGAAATATCCTGGTGGTCGAATTCCATAGGCGGTCCAATATGGGAAGCTATTGCTTCGATTATACTAGTTCTGGATGAATATACATTTTTCTCATATAATGAAGTTCTAGTAACTTATTTGGGATAGTAAACGGCTAAATATGGCTTCAAGTAAGACTACCGGATTTATGTTGGAGACCTAGTGAATGCGGTGCCTCTCTTACGTCAATGTTAAGAATTATTTCTGGAAAACATTATTTTTTGCATCATTTATCTTTATGAGTTCTCAATTGAGACTGGAATATAAAATCAAATAACTAGCTGAATGAAAATGCAAATTTTCAATTTCAGAGTTTTTCATTTGAGTTAGAGACTTTTCAGAATATCTATCATATGTAGTTCAATGTCCAGCATGGCTTAAGCCGGGGAAGTCGTTGTTTTCTGTAAGACATTCACACAAAATAACTTCATTTTCATCGTGGATTTTTCAATTCACTTTTCAACATGAATACCCAACAAGAGGTTATCTTGACGATGGAAGATAGTGACCAAAGTTTATTTTTCAGTCGCAGATGAAATATGAACATTGTGTTCATATTTTCAACAAATCAAACCACCAAGTTTATTCCGTAGATATCCGGGAACTGACAGCATTTACTGAGATAGCATCGTGGTGCAATCCCGGAATATTACCGAATTATAATCATTTTCATCAACTTATCACTTCTGAAAAAATATTTTTTCTTTGGATTTGTACAATGTGTCAGTTATTCTGTCAGCAGAACTGTGGTTGTGTTCTCTAAGTAGGAATAAGTCACCCCTACATATATAATACAACAAATTTAAGTTGATAAAACCTATTTTAAGCCTTTGAAGACCCATCCTCCGCCCGTTGTGTGGAAATACAATACACAATCGAAAATTCAATATGCAGTGGTGTGAGTGAAAGCGTAAAGAAAAGCGATATCACGACACGTAGAAGAACATCATGAAGAGAAAATTGATATATTTGAACCTTCGAAAACTGATAACTTGAATTCATTAACTGTATTGTGCAGTTGAGTCATGAACTTTATTGAACATTTCATGTTGAGTGAGTCCGGATTGTTTCACTGGAGGCTGCGGACCGATCCCGGAAACCGAAACAAAAATGTTCTCGATATGACTATTCAGTAATTTTTAAGAAAGAATGTTCACAGCATTCACCTATAAGACAATTAATTTTGAATGCACCACATAATTTATTATTCGGAAAGTTAATGTAGAAACAATTATAATTTGAAAAAACTAAAAAAAACGCAAATATGGCAATAAGGATTGAGAAAATGGAAATAATAAGGCTAAAGTCATTGACAATTTTTTTTATTTCATGTAAAAAAGCGTGAGGTGCTTGATATCAGTTATTTTGATAGTGAAGAGCACCCCACGCTTTCTTTACATGAAATAATTTTTTTTGGCCAATGACCCTATTCGTATTATTTTCAACTTTTTAGTCCTCATTGCCATATATGCGTTTTTTAAATTTTTTCAAACTATAATTCTATTTTTAACTCCTAAGTTCATATTGCTACATGAGACTACAGTAGAAAAACTCTTCGATTGATTCATCCACATGAGATGGAAGTAAGTATTGACTGAATTTTGACGAATATCCGAGAACCAGTGCATTGGCCATATCTTTGAATTGTAAATTATCCTGACAACGGCCTCAGTGCATTCACTATATTTTACTAGTAGCCACTGAAGAGTTCCACTATTCACCTTCTGGCTCCATCATCAGATCAGCTCCAAGATACCGAATTATAGTATTGTCCAAACTACATATACATACAAAGTTTAATTTCGACAAAAAATCATAATCTTCGACCCAAAAACCCCCACATACCAATTTTGAATCGAATCGGACCAATCTGGTCCGCCATCTTAGAACCGCCATTCTTATTATTTTCTCTTACAAAAATTATATAATGCATTGTCACGGGAATATGAACACCTGCCAAATTCCACGTGATCGGCAACCAGAAGTGGGTCAAATTCAACTTGTAAGATTTAATTATATTGTTAGTTTGTTACAAAGTGAAGTATCAAAAGCGCGTAAAAAGGAACATATCAAAAAATTTGTTAAATAGAGAAGTTATTGATATTATCATTTTTCTGCAAGAAAAACTTATAACCATAATTAAGTGATTATAAATTATTTTTCTTTTATGTAATTTCATTGTAAATCTCATTAATATTTCATCAATAAAGTACGGTAGACTGTGTCTACCATGTGCAGTTGCCGCACGCGAAACACCTTTAAAGGAGTCAAAGTACGTACATAGTGCACCGCTTAAATCGCGGTAGTTGCAAACAGCCGCAGGTGAATCCGCGAGATTCTAGCTGGTGGTGGCCATAAACACCGCTCGCGGATGCGTCCGTTCAGTTGGCATCATGGAGCTATCAGGGGAGGATATATTGGTTATTTTGTTGACAAAATATATTTCCTGTAAAATAAAACAAGAAATAATAATTCATTCCGATGGAAGCGGGTGGAAGCGGCTTGCGGGGGTTAAAGCAAGTGCACTATGACCGCCGCAATAAATATTGATACTTTTTATGCACGACCGGGCGTAAAGTAGCACTTTAGCACCCGGATTTGCGGGCGTCAGTAGCACTTTAGCGCCCGCGGACTACAAAATCATTGAAGAGGCGCTAAAGTGAATTTCAATCTCATATCGATAGAAATCTATATTCCGATGGATCATATAATCAAACCCAAAACATTATTAACAATAATATAACGAAAACAATGAACATAAATTAATTTAAAAAATGAATTATAACTTAATATTGACAATACAATCAGAACAGTTATTTATGGAAAAATTTGGATTTGTTGTTTTCTGTTGTTGCAGATAGTTACTGATTTCAACTGATTCCTCATTACTAGAAGTCTGAAGAGAATACATGTTATTATCTGGTGTTTCCAGAGTAGTGGGCAATATTTTCAGATTGTCTGCAATGGCTAGTAGAAGGCTCATCATTTTCTACAATTTTCTTAGCAATCTTCAGCTTATTTGCAACTGACTTTTCAATATAACCTTCCGCAACAGTCGTCGACTTCCACCCAGCATGTCTTTTAATGTTGATTATATCCTCGCCTGCATCTGCTAACATAGTTGCTGAGGAACATCTGAAGCAGTGACCAGTATATTCTTTCGCATGAGTGGCTATTCTGAATGGTATTTGACCGAATGTATTTCTTCCGATAATCTGTCTCGTACACTTGCCATTTTTATAATATAAAAAAAACGCTTTTGATCATTCTGATCTCGCAAGGAAGAATATTTTATGTAAATACCCAAATAACTTGGTGATTTCTGTTCTTTATCGATTACAGTAAATAGTCGATCTATATTCGTTTTGGTTTCTCGTATAGTTATGAGTAAGAATGTCTCGAAATCTTGAATGTCGTCCACTGTGATATTTGCCAATTCTTCGCGGCGACATGCTCCACAAATACCAAAAATCAGTGCTACCTACAATAAATTCTCAGATTAACATACTGAACTTCGAGAAAACATGAAATTAGAACTTACGTTCATCGTAAGATACAAATCGTTTGGTGCACCCCTCAAAAATAACTCGATTTCTTCTCTGCTTAGAATTTTCGCTTTCTTTGGTTTATAACCATCAAATTTTCGTTTCAAAAAAGCTATCAATCTTGCGTATCTACTGATATCTATATTATCATGTACATTTAAAGTAGCTTTCAGCATGGAATAATATGACCACATGGTAGAGGGCTTACAATATTCAGATTTTTCCAGGAAATAGGCAAGAAGTACAGTCTCTGTGTATTTCTTATTTTTCTACTGTATATTTCTGATTTACTGGAATAAATCACTGCATCCTCAGCGTACTTATTTCTGTGATACATCACACTTTTTGTCGCAATTCATTTCAATCAGTATAAATTTCTTGATTACAAATTGACACAAATGCTACTAGTATAAACTTATTTCAATTTCGAGTCCTGGTAACATTCATTCCATCACTTATTTATTCTGTCGATGATGATACAACTTCACCTTAATCTGTCGCTTGAATCCATTCATAATAGTAATGAATTATACTGATGATCACAAAATTGCGCAAATATGGCTACTAGCCTATGATATTTCGAATGTGACGGTGTGCTTCCATGGATACTGATTTTTCATCTCCATTATCCTTGTTTTATAATATATTCCATAAGTTTACATTGATATGAATATACATCCTCACGGCAGCCTTGTTGAATTTTTATCATGTTCTAGATATAGATATAGATATAGATATAGATATACATGACATCAAATATACCGGTCGTGCATAAAATTTTGTATGTATTTCGGGCGTAATTTGCTTTTATGGACCTAGGCGTGTTAATTACTTTCACGCTGCGGTCCATGAAAGCCTATTTCACGCCCTTGATACATGAATAACTATTTTTTTGCCGCTCGCCTGCCACGGTAAAGCGGGAAGTGGGAAGCGGTGCACTATGGACGTACCTTTACCACAGTTTATAGCTAAAGAAGCAGTTAGCTCACTTGGCCCGAATGCATGTTCCCAGGTAACATCCACTCCAGGGAAAGAATTCAGGATGCGCAGAAGACTGTGCGCGATTATCGCTCTTCGAAGTATACGAAAAATGTCAGTATTAGTAACACAGTAACACGCGGTATGCGCGAGGGATAAAAATCAGAGTTGCGCAGTGTACAAACGGGAACATAAAGATCAAAGTGCCGACGCCAAGTGAGCTAACTGCTTATTTAGCTATAAACTGTGCCTTCACTGTCAGTTAACATAATAAATCCTATTGTGACTGCGTCTCTTCAGGTAGCCATCAACATTAAAGAATGTTTTCTTCCACGACCAGTATTTTTTGGTTTGCTTTCTTGTTTTGGAGTGGCAATACTCACTCTTATCCTTATCAGATTTGTCACAACTAGTATTATTGAGATGTACCTTTACTTCGTTTTTTCTCCATGTGAGGATCTCACGGCTGCGCCATTTTGGCTTCATGCCATTTCAATTTGTCATTTTAATGATTTGTATATCATTTTTATGAATCTATAGATGGAGGATGGGCCTTTAAAGGCTCGAGACTTTTTTTTCAACTTTAGCTTTTCTTATTACATATGTGGAGATGACTTGCTTCTTCCTTAGAAAACACAACAACATTCCTTCTGACAGCACAATTTTTTCAGAAATCATAAATTGATGAGAATTGAACAATTATTTGAATTTGTTAATATTCTGGGATGCACCACAATGTTATGTCTACAGAATGAACTTGCAATACCTCAAACCGGTTGCTGATATGTATGAATCATCGAATTTTCTTGTATCCAGCCTAATTTTATTATCGAGAGCAGGATGGTGAGTATTTTCGGATATCAATAGAAATTCATGTTTAAGTATTTCCATATTAATAGTTTCGAAAACTACCAAAACGAAAGTCCAAGGTCGATATGCGGAACAATCCTTATGAGACTGTGAATTTGAATTGGGGAAAATACAGGGTGAGTCAGAAATACTTTGACTAACTTCAGACGGTGATTCCTCACAATATTCTAATATGAATTGTCCAAATAAATATATGTCCAGAAATGCTTCGTTTGCAAGATACAGGGTGTTGAAGTTTTATTTTTATTTTCGTTTTTTTTTCAAATAACTTTTGAAATAGTGACCTTAATTGGACGAAAATTGGTGTTGAGGGGTTTTTTGAGATGCCAAATTCGAACCTGATATTATTATTGCTCTCACCCGTAGGGGGCGCAACCTACACGACTTCTTCTTTTTTGAAGAATCATAACTTTTTTGGGCGTACTTCTAGCACATGTTTCAGTGAAAAAATCAATTCCTCTATCATATCTTTGTAAAAAAGCTATATCAGTTACAAGTCGCTATCAGCAATCGTTTTCTAGATATTTGGACTTGGAAATTTCAAGTCGATTGATTATTTGATAATCGATGCGTGTTGAAGTAATTACCATTACTTTGCATTTTTCACAAGAATGCTTAGGAAATGTATTTGACGTTTAAGTGAGTAGTTTTGGTAATTACATATTATGTGACAGTTAAACGTTTTATTGGAGTTTCTATAAGTTTTAAAACACTAATTTTGAAGAAATAGATTATGTAAACGGATGGCAATGCGCGCGAAGCAAGACGTGCTTACCAGGAGCGATTTCCTAATCGAGTACTGCCTTCAGCTCCAACATTTACCAGTCTCCACCGTCATTTGGCAGACACAGGTAGCTTGAAGAGGGCAGCTGATATTATTGGAAGACCACGAGCAGTCCGAACCCCAAAATTGGAAGAAGCTGTTTTGAACGCTCTCGAGGAGAATCCAGAAACAAGTACAAGAATAATTGCTGAAGCTCTCAGTTCTACTCAGTCCACAGTTTGGAGAATTATGCACGATCACCAATTTCATCCATACCATATTCAAAGGTACAAGCTCTTTTGCCACGAGACTTTCCCCAACGCATTACTATGTGTCAGTGGTTTTTGAGAAAATTGGCTGGAAATCCTCAATTTTCAAGATATGTACTCTCCACGGACGAAACAAACTTTTTCCGGAATGCTATCACAAACTTTCATAACAACCATGTTTGGGCTCTGTAAAATCCGCACGCAGTTGGTGAAAGACATTATCAGTATTAATTTTCTGTAAATGTATGGGCGGCCATAATTGATAATTACTTGATAGGCCCTTTCTTCCTTCCGTTCCGACTGAATAGCGTGACTTACAGAGACTTTTCAGAAAATGAATTGCCGGACTACTTCAGAATGTACCATTAGGAATTCGTATCTGCATGTGGTTTATGCAATTTGGAGCTCCGGTCCATTTTAGCGCTGTAGCCAGGGAATTCCTTAACACTGTCTATCCAAATCGATGGATCGGTAGGGGTGAAGAAGAACCTAATTAGGCGTGGGCACCAAGGTCCCCAGATCTAAACCCGACATTTGAAGTCACTAGTTTATAAAACTTCAATAGCGAACGAGAAAGATCTAGAAAACCGAATAGTAGACGCCTGTGAAACAATAAGAAACAAACCAATAATTTTTGAGCGGGTACGAGATTCAATGACTGGAAGACTGAATGCCTGTATCTCCATTTCATTTTATTCTACATATTAGGAATTTCCTGAAATAAAATGTTGATATTTCTTGCAAATTTTATTAAAACATATACAGATTTTGCACCCATGATACAAAAATAACCATTTCAAACAAGTAGAAATTAATAAAATGGGTGGCGTCCCCTACGAGTGAGAGCAATAATAACATCAGTTTTGAATTTGACACCTCAAAAAACCTCTCAAACCAAGTTCCGTTTAATAAAGGTAAGTATTCCGAAAGTTATTTAAAAAAAAACGAAAATAAAAATAGAACTTCAACACCCTGTATCTTGGGAACGAAGCGTTCCCGGACATATATTTATTTGGAAAATTTTATATTAGAATATTGTGAGGAATCACCTCCTGAAGTTTGTTAAAGTACTTCTGACTCACCCTGTATATACAGCTGAAGCATACAGATGTATCTTTTCTGCGTTTGATTTGACATTTACCATTTCAAATGTTTTGTTCATTCGTTATACTTCTACAATTTCATATCTTAATTTCACAGATTGTACCTTTCTATATGAATTCTTTCCCCTCGTGCAAGTCTCCGTTCCAAGTATGTCGTAACACTTCTCTTCAATGCCAGATTCAAACTCTTTCAGTTTTTTTCTCGAATTTATCTATTCTCAGTTTCACATCTAATTTGATGACTGAGATTCCGTGATGACCGCTTCGACGTCGTTTCAGTCGGGGGTTCAAAGTATACAAGCTCCAATCAATAATGCGATTCATCACGATTCGACATCAAAAATTTTATTCTGGTCCTGTTTGGATATGATATATTGATCGCTGTCACTGATAAAGAAATTTACAACTCATCATATGGTTTATTTGTTCCATATTGAAAATCAAACGCTGATAGAACTTCTTCATTTGGAAAATCATATGTGTTATGGTAACAGTATTTTTCTTTAGCAATATTGAGGAGCAAATGAGCAGGTATATTGATACGATGTGGGGTGGCGTGAAGTCTAATATGACCTCTAGAGGACCATCATCTCCTTCTGATGAGTATCGATGGGATCCAAATGGTTC
Organism: Gonioctena quinquepunctata; assembly: GCA_018342105.1. Lineage (NCBI taxonomy): Eukaryota > Metazoa > Arthropoda > Insecta > Coleoptera > Chrysomelidae > Gonioctena > Gonioctena quinquepunctata. The sequence continues at coordinate 98,149 of JAFIRS010002147.1, forward strand.
TAACAGAATAAATGTATATCGGCCTCTCATCATTACAGGGTAGGTCAAGCAGACAATGATTAATGTCTGCGGTACCTGATTGAAACGATTAAAATCCATCCATTTCGTAGCTTTCGCTGGGACTGAATTAGCGAAATGGACAACACCATCACCTCACGCCATCTCAACGCAACTAGAGCAAATAAAACATTACCGACTGAAATTTGCTCCTGAGTCTCAGGATAGAAATCTGCAATTAGAGACAGAAGTCTGTGACATATCGATAGTCAGCTAATATTTCATCAAAAATAAAAAACGCCTCTTTCCTCAAGACTGCTGACTACAAATACCTATACAATAGCTATTTGTCGATCGAATATCCATAAATAAACAACCACTTTCCTGGGTAATGCTTCGACGGACGTTGGATGACATCCGATGGATAATCGTGCAACTCACAGTGAAATTAAGCAATAATAATAATTTAGCCATAACCGCTGCGTATAGATCACCATCTACAGATCCCAAACAGTTCAATAAGAGCTTACAAGAATACTCACAAAACTGTAGTAGCAATAACGCCACTTATTCTATGTTTATCGGAGATATTAACATCGATATCTTGAAAAATGATGAGCACTGCAATGAGTACCTAAGCACACTGAATGAGTTCGGATACATCTCAGTAATGAATAGTGAGACAAGAGTACATAAAAATAATGGCACTTGCATTGATCATATATTTCTAAAATCAGAAATAAATATTAGGGACCAGATAATACAAAGTAGCATAACAGATCACTATACAACCGCCCTCCAAATGATACTCAACCAGAATGAAAATGTAACAAGTAATACAAATAAATACAAAAAACACATCGATCTCAAAAAACTAAAAAACAACTTGGGGCATACCTTCTGGGATCCTGTGTATTCCGCAAGTGACCCTAACGCTGGAACAGTCAAATTTATCGATATTCTCACTGGTGCTATAAACGAGTCTACCTCTCTAACAAGAGTGAAGAGGAAAGATACTAAAATTGCACCATGGATAACAAATGCTCTTGTTAAATCCGCGGACACAAAAAATGGACTGTTTAGAAATCTACAGAATGATCCTGATAACCCGAAACTGGAAACCTATCATAAAAACTACAGGAACAAATTCACCAACTTGATAGAGAAAGTTAAATTGGAATATTATCAAAAACAAATAATAAAAAACACCTCAGATACAACAACATTATGGAAAATAGTGCAAGAAATAAGTAGCACCAAGAGAAAGACACGTAACATGAAAGAAATAAAAAACGACTCAGGTGAATCTATAACTAACAAAAAGAAAATAGCTGACCAGTTTAACAATGTATATACTCAAATAGGAAAAAAAATGGCAAACAATATAAAAAAAAATCCAAATTATTTCCCGAAGAGAACCATTTCCCCCAACTCTTTCGTACACCTTCCAACTGATAACAAGGAAATCGAGAATAGTATTGGTGAACTATTAAAACAATCGGTACATATATTCTGGAACCTCTAACATACATAATTAACTTGTGCATGGAAAGAGGTATCTAGCCACGAGCGTTTAAAGAAGCTGTGGTGGTACCAATTTTCAAAAAAGGAACTAACGAAAGTTTTTGAAAAAGTTCTTGAAAAAAGGCTAGCTACGTATATTTCCAAATATAACCTGATATCAAATAAACAATATGGCTTCAGAGATAATCTCTCCACCCAAGATGCACTATTGGCACTCACCTCTGAGATTTCTACTGCTCTGGATAAAAATATACCATGTCTATGCTTATTTATTGATCTATCAAAAGCGTTCGACACAGTAAGTCATGACCTACTCCTAGAGACATTAGAAGATATGGGTATCAGAAATAATTGTCTGAAACTGTTCGAAAGTTATTTGACCGACAGATATCAGTCTGTGAGAGTGGAAGAAGCACTCAGTGATAGGAGAAAAATTGAGTATGGTGTACCTCAAGTAACTGTTTTGGGTCCCATTCTATTTAATAATATATAATAATAATATATAATAATAATAATAATAATAATAATAATGATGTTTATTCAGTAATTTCAGTTACAGAAACATGATATGGTTTAGAATAAACATGGAAGAACCACAGAAGCTGTATTGCAAATACAGCTTGTATGTGGCTTGAAATTGGATTATAATTTGTTAGATACTCATGATAAGGTGAATTATGTCAAAATCTGGAAATTATCTCAGGTTCAGGGAGTAAGGTCATAATGGAGATCAACGTCTGAATCGGGTAGTGTTACATAATAGAATTAATATACATATGACGGTACATAATTATAAAAACCACATGTTATAATACTTAGTCTAATTCATAGGACATGCAAAATAATTTGTTCAGACATTCCATTCCTTCGAATCAATTCATCCTGTTATTTACTATGTCATGAATTATTGATCTTGGTGTATTTTGTAACCATTTTGTGATCATTTTTTTGAAAGTTAAGTAATTGGTTTCTATTTTTATATTATTCGGTATGATATTGAAGATTTTGGGCCCTAGAAAATCGAAGCTACGCTGTCGGACATTCTTATCGCATTTCGGTACAATAATATTGGATCTGTTTCTTGTTTCATAGGAGTGTCCTATTGTAGATTTTTTTTTTCTATAAATGTTTGTTATCATTTTTGACAGTACAACTGTCTCAAATCAAGGAATCCACTTCCGTTGAACAGATCATTGCTTGAATAACATAAGGACAGACAGTATATTATCCTAACTAGCCATTTCTGTAATACATTGACTTGTTCTAGATGACAGTCTAGGACTCCGCCCCATCCAATATTTCCGTATGATAGCTGAGCTTGTATTTAGGAAAAGTACAAAGTTCGCAGATGAGAAATATCTAGGTATTCTTTCAAAAATTTGAAACGAGATAAAAGTCCTCTAAGTTTTCTTGCAATAAAATTCATTTGTAGGTCCCAACGTAAGTGTCGATCGATTATTATCCCTAAATACTTCATTGATGTTGTTTCAGGAATTTTTGTATCTTTATCAATATTTAGTGATCCTAGATTTGGTAAATTATTGGTATATGATGCAAAAGGTGAATACTTCGTTTTTTTTATGTTCAATGTCAATTTGTTACATTGAAGCCATGATTTAATTAATTTAAAGTTTTGCTCTGCTTTTTTTTCAAGAATATTCCAGTTTTCTGCTTGATAAATTATCGCGGTGTCATCTGCAAAACTGAGCACTGTTCCCTTGGTGTTCATGGTCAACAAACTATTAATATAAATATGAATAACAAAGGTCCCAAGACGGTGCCTTGGGGAACACCATATGTGATATCCCCCATCTCGCTACATTTACCGTCAATAACTACTTGTTGTTGTCTATCTGAAAGGTAACTCTTCAATAGGTCGTATATATTTCCTCTAATGCCATAAAGTTTCAGTTTTTTCAATAACATGTTGTGACATACAGTATCGAAAGCTTTAGAGAGGTCAATGAATATACATAATGCAGGGGTTTTTGAATCGAGTGCCTTATACAGATTCGAAGTTAATGAGTAGATTGCATCTTCTGTAGACTTTCCCTCTCTAAAGCCGTATTGACCATCTGAAGGGATGTTGTTTCTTGCCAAGAATTTGACCAATCTGATCTTAATAATTTTTTCTATTAATTTTGATAAATCACTTGTGAGAGAGATTGGCCTATAATTTCCGAGATCGTATTTGTTTCCACTCATATATAAAGGTCGAATGAGTCCCATTTTGAATGATTCAGGAAAACATCCAGTTCTGAAACTTTCATTAAATAGGATGGATAGAGGTTCAGCAGTTATATGTGCTATTTCTTTAAGTGTTCGGTTCTAATATTGTCATTTCCGGGAGATTTTTTATTTTTTAACGAACGTATCGTGTTTTGAATCTCTGCAGGATTCGTTGGGAATAAAATCATTGTTTTATCATGATTAGGTATGTTTTCGGTAAAATTAACTGGTGCCTCAATGTTTTCAGCGTATGTTTTTCCTAGCGTATGTTTTTCCTAGGTCAAATAATTATTAAATGCATTCGATATGTCGATTTTGTCTTTCAAAATATCATTTGAATTGGTTACTAATTGTTCTATTTCTATATTTGGTTTTCTTTTATCACATATTTCGTTTACACATTTCCATAAATTTTTAGATACATCTTTATTTTTGTTGATTTGTTTCCTATAATAGTCTTTCTTTGTTTTTTGTAATAAACGACTCAATTTTTTTTTTCAGCTTTATATCTCTGTTGGAGATTTTGGTCATCGGGGTTGAATTGCAATTGCCTATATAATGTACTTTTGTTGTTTATTGAAACAATTAATGTAGGTGTACCAAGGCTTCCTCAATTTTGATTTCCCTTGAATTTTTACTGTTTTAGTATTTTTTGTAATATAGTATGTGAGTTTTTCTAAAGATATATCTGTCATTTCATTTACATCTCCCATTACATGTATCTGATTCCAATATAAATTAATTTTTAATTTTTTGAAGTCTATGAATTTTTTGAAGTTTGGATTATTAACTGGTAATGGATCATTTTTGTGGAAGTTGATTCTCAGTGCTATTGGATAATGATCGGTGATCAAATGGTGGAAAATAAACGAACTAATGTCTTCAGGATTTTCATTTCGAATTTTCATAAGAAAGTGATCTAGGCATTTTCCACTTCTGGGTCTTGTGATTTCATTGATGTAAGGAATATAATGTGTGAGGTCGAGATATTTTTATAATCCTCTACGTAATATATATCTTCAAGAAGATTGATATTCATATCACCGGTGATGATATGGATATCTGTCTTAGGAATATTTTGGAGGTATCCAAGCAAATTATTATTGAATTCATCTGTACAGGTATTTGGAGATCGGTATAACGCAGTCAATTTTATGTTTTTCTCTATTCTAGGAATATTAACTTTGATTGCTTTTATTGGCCCTATATTAATGGTCTCGTAGTTATAATTTGAGTTTTCTTTAATATAGACTATGACTCCATCGTTTTTATTGAGATTTCCTTGGTTGTATATTAAGTCATATCCTGTTATGTTGAATAAATTCGGATTATAGACTGTGAATGTTTCGGTTAAAACTATGACGTCCAAATCATAATTTAATTGATTTGAAAGTAAGAGAAGGTCTTCATAATTCTTTCGGATGCTCCTTATATTCATGTGTATTATTTTAAAGTCTGAAATTCTTCTATTTACTGTAGTATTGAAATCTAGTAAATTTTTGAGCACTTTGGATTTGATTGGCTCATTTTCATAGTCCTCAATATATGGATCCATATTAACATTTATTTTACGCAGAGTTCAATAATTAAAGCTACATTAATGGGCAGACCGATTTGTTTTGAAAATGTTAGTAATTAAATTGATGAAATGAAATAGGACAACTGAAAGAAATTAATTTGAGTAATAATGAAATTTCACATAAGTGCTTACAATAGCTTATTCTGGGATCGAAGTCTCAGCTTTTCCATCTCTTTCTTTCCTGGTGGATTTTGGTTCAGTATTTTCTTGACAGTATCCGTTTTTGGTGTTACAATGTTGTCGTCCTTGTTTTTTATTTTTTTGTTTTGCGACTCACCTATCTCTATCTGGTGTGCCACTGTTTCTGTTTGTGTTACTGTTTCTTCCTTTTTCTCTTGATCGAGTACCTCTGGCAGTTTTTGTCTGGGTGTAGGGGAAGCGGATAGTGGTTTCTTTTCTTCTCTTCTTTCTTTTGCCTCTAGTTGTTCAATCGTGTGAGGGAAGTTGTTGACGACGAGTCTATTTCCTCTAATGTAGCAATGGTTCGATTGATTTTCCCTTGCTTTATATAGATATTTCCTCAAAATATCACTTTCTTCCCTGTGTTGGAGGGTCTGATCGTGCTTTATAATCACAGATGTTCCTTTCAATTTTCGACAGTTCTTCAGTACCATCTGTTTCTTGAGATTTGATAAAAACTCAACTTTCATTGGACTATTTGGGAGAGATCCTAATTTATAAAGGTCATCAATGTCCGATGTGGAGATGTGAATATCCAATAGATATTTCAATTCTTGGCATACGGCGTCTACCGATATATTCTCCGTTTGTGTCTGCAATCCAAACAATAGAATATTGTTTTTTCGGCTCTGTCTGTCGAGATACTCAACTTTTTTGTTCAACTCTTGGTTTTGGTACTCTAGTTCTCTGACTTTACCTTTCAAGTCTTCAATTTTTAGAAGAACACGAGCTTCACTACCTTCTATGATATTCCTCAAATCCACTTTCGACTTGACTATTTCATCCATCAATTCCTTATTACTTATTTGTTGATCATCTGTCATCTTCAATTTATTAGAAATCAAATTTAGGATAAGCCAGAGAAAATGTGTGAGGCTACCTTCAGTTCAATGTGATTTTATATAGCGTTTTTGTAGGTTCGGCTATCAGTGAAAGAACTGATCGTTATTTGTATTTACGGAAGAAAAAAAAGGTGTATGTACACTTTTTTATTTTTTTTTTGTAACTGGTTGATTTTCTACTCACTGATTAAATAATCGAATGCAGCTGATCCGCTGAGAGAAAACTCAGTAAATTTTTCCTTCCCTATAGGCGATATATTCACATTTACTTCGGAGCACAGTTTTGCACGTCTTCTTTCACTTACTACTATATTACTTCTTTTATATGTTGATGGCATATTCTCCATTAGGAGCAGTGGAAAAATTTTGGGTTTTGCTGACGACACAGTAATTTTTTATGAGGCAAGTTCTTGGCAAGAACTAAAAGTTATGGTGGAAACGGATTTTCCTTCAATCAAAAACTGGCTGGAATACAAGCCATTAACTGTTGATTTGGAAAAAACATATAACTCACCCATCAGCTGCAATCGGTCGAATTCACCATCATTACAGAGCCTCACGTTTAACATAAGGGGGCAACAACATACTATCCTACCAGAAACTAATGTTGAGTATTTGGGAATAATAATAGATACTCATCTGAAATGGGATGTTCATATTAATTATGTATGCAGAAAGCTAAGAATGATCATTTATAAATTCAAATACCTTGAAGATATATTAAATTTTCAACAACTCAAAGTATTATACCACGCATCAGTCGAAAGTCATCTACGATATGGTATAATTGGCTGGGGAGGAGCCTTGAAGACCCATTTTCATCCCCTAGAACTTCTACAAAACAGATTCCTCAAGCTGATTATGACTGAAGAATCTAACTATCCATCTGATGCACTATTTTCCGCAGCTCAAGTATTTGATATTCGCCAACTTTTTTATTACAACATTAATATCAGATACCATAAAAATAAACATAACTCCAACCTACCGAGTCATCCTTACCATACAAGGCAAAAAAACCAGCACATAGTTCCGAATAGACACAAATCTATCGGCCAACGGTCCTATAACTATATATCTCCAAAATTGTATAACACTGTCCCAACCCATATACAAAAAAACAACTATCTGGTATCATATAAGAAAGAATTAAAGTCATTCATATACAGTCAACAACGAAAAAAACTGCTGATTTGGTGGAAATGAAAAATGTTTGAAAATGTGTATGTTAATCTAAATTGTCTAGTTTTAAGTTGATATTTTATAAATTGTACACTGAGCTTTTAATATTTTAATATTTTTGTATTCATCTTTCTCGAATAAACTCGAAAAAACAATTTTCTCGTTAGTCTAATTGTATTTGTTCTGTTTTTTTATTTATATTGATTTCCCATGTTATGTAACTCAATTATATTGCATTGAGATTACTGTACTCTCAAATGTATTGTTCCTACGACCTACACGTTCATAAATTCTATTGTATTTTCTGCGAAACAAGTGCTACAGCACTTATCGCTACCCAACTTTATTCACATATATCTATAGATTTTATTGTGAACCCATTCTCTCTGAATAAAGTTATTATTATTATTATTATTAAAGTTCTACAAGGTACTTCGCAAATTTTGGTTGGAAAATGGATGAATATTAACTACCTCACTCAGGCTGACCACCTGTAGACCGGTTTTGGGGTATTTGCCCCTCATCAGTACAGGGTTGGTCAAGCAGACAATGATTAATGTATTTCTCATGAGTGGATTCTCCATTGCTCATTTGGGAATTTATTGATGAAATGAACGTTCGAATTCTGAGTCAATATAATTCAATATCCATATAGAGACCTCCTATACTATTTCAACCTAGATTGATCACTCTTCCCAAGAGCAAATGGTGTGGCTATTCCTTTCCTCTGATAAAGTTACCATCGATGGACATTATTCATTGATCAATCCATTTCAAGATTAAGTTTCTTTGTACTTTTCAATTATATCATCAAACTGCGAGAAAACCAATATACTCCCTCCACTAGTTAATTCAAAATATAACTATAATTCTGGAGAAAATGTCAGTAAGATTTCCTGAATTATGCGTATATTGCGTGTAATTCGGCTAACAGACACAATCGACTTGGCAATATCTCTGAATTATTAATTTCCATCCACATTTACGTTTGCGTCTAGACACTCATTATTATGAAGGTAATGGCATTGAGAAAGTGCTGAATAATTATCGTGTCCTGTGGCGATAAACAATTCAAAACGCTTTCGAGACGTTATCCAATCAAGGGAGTATTAGAATGTTCGTCTGATTGCAGAGACGAATCGTAATTACTGGGATGAATGAAAACTTGAAGGCATATAGGTAATTATTTCTATTCCATGAAAACTATTGATAAATTCGTTTTATTTTCCTACAGGTATTTTCAAAAGAATAGGGGAAGTTTTCGAAGAGTAGGAAGAGAAGAGAATTCACCAAAATATACGGAGATGTTGAGAATGAACGCCTAAACCATTTCTAGAAGTTAATATATGGAATATTCAATGCTGCCATTGAAAAATTATATTTCTGCATGGACGGAGAAATATTTCAACTGGTCCGTATCCGTCACTCCACAAAGCAATCCACCGTAATCAGATCCACCAGAGAAAATCAAATAAATGAATGTGTGAAGGAATGGAACATGCTGAAGAAATTCGTGAGGTGAACGTTCGCGAAGACTTAGAATATTGTTCCAAAAAAAAGAGACTCATTTTGATTATTTGGGAATAATGATTTTTGGAAAAATTCAACCAAAAGGAAGCGAAACAGTCTGCCCAATGACGCACATGCTAAGATCTGAATTCATGTCGAGAGCTGCGGTATGGTGAATATATATCTTGGTGATCAGTGTAGCACTGAATAAAAGCCATCAAGTGGGATGGAAAAATATCAAGACGAGAGTTGCTCGACGAGAAGTAGAATGAGAAATTGGTAAATCTGTATAAAATACATCACAAAAATAATCGGAGCACCAAGAGCAAGATTAGCAAAACACATTGTACGAATGAGAGAAATATGATTTTCACAAAGATCTTCAAGTAGAGAAAGAAGAAAGAATAAAAGAATAGTGTTCGGAAAATCAATGTCTTTTTTTTGCAGAACAATATTTGCTGTCATTATGAAACAAACATCTGGCATTACACACCATACAGGTTATTATTCAAGCTGTAAAAATTGAATTAATCAATATGTATGTTATTGTTGTTGTATTCCACAAATCACAATAACTATTCATGGAAAAACAACTTCAAGTAATTGAAAGATAAGCGAAAACTTGTTTAATCGAATCGATATTGATAATTATTTTTCACTAAGAATAATTGAGTGTTTTTCCATTCAAACAAACTTTGTAACGTTTAATTTTGACCTTAGAACGTTTTCCTCTGGAATAAATGAACTACACTAGTTTTATTGTACAATACTTCCATTCCTTTTAGCATATCACGTAATTGTAATATCATTGTTTGGTTAGGGAACGATTGGGGATACGCCACTGTTTTCCGGCAGTTTGCCAACTCTGCAATGGATTTTGTTTCTGCGCAAATCGAAACCTCGTTGTTTGATTTATACAATGTTGCCAAGCATCAAAGAGTAATTTCTCTGGACTTGTCGATACTGTCGTCCGGGGTTGGAGAAAGATTGTTTTCTATTTTATCGTAAGTGTCTGATATCATGGGTTCATAATGTCGAAGGGCATATATCGTGTATTTCACGAGATGAAACACGCAGAAAACTCGAAAGGAGGCTCGAGATCCTGAGGAGATCTCTGGAGAAGCGACATCTGTAGGCGAGTGTTTGATGTGGTCGAAGTTGATTGGTCAACTATGACGTTTGTCGATGTCAAAAGGGAAACCTCACTTCCTGTTACTTGTTGCTGGGAAGTCATTGTGTGCGAGTGGCTTTGGTTCTGAAAATTATGTGATCCTTGCATCTTCCGTACTCGGGAATATTTTTTCGGACTAAATTTGGCGAATTCAGGATACATTGGTTGGGGCTGGGGGTTGTGACTCTTGGGACATTTTTACATCAAACCTAACAGATGCGTTGAGGCCAAGTGTGTCCTTCCAACGAAAACCATGTATTCCAACTACAAGACGCAGTTTGGTAGTAGTGTACCAAGAGAAAAACCCCTATCGGCCAGGGGTTTTCCTGGTTTTCCAGTTTTAGTTTTTTTTTTTGTGTGGCTCAGAACTTTGTTTCGTGGACCTTTGGACTTGTTGGACTTTATAGGAATTTTGGGTTTGGGTTTTCACATACCTACTGCTTGCTGAAGGCCAATTGTCCCTTCGGGTTCCCTGGATTCTGGACTTGAATTTTGTTCATGAATTTGGATCCTCGTTTTGGTTCTCCACATACTTTTGGAGAAATACCAATGATCCTTTTCAGTACTGGGGTGTACAGGGTGGCCCAGTTCATGGTCTACAGGGTGAACAATCCCGATTGCTGGTGGCATGAGGTTTCTTAGTCTACAGCGTGATTGCACAAGCGATTGATCACCAGGATTTGCAGGACGATGGACGGTGGTGCCTCATTGGGATGAAGCGCATCATGGGGTTTCATCTAGGAATCGGATCACGCGACTTAATTGCTGTTTTTGAAATGTTGTTTATACTTACTTGTTGTTATTTATGATTTTTTGTTTATACTTGCGTGTTGTTATGTTGTATCGATATATCATCACCCATGCGATTTTGCTTACATGCTGGAAGGCACTACGTTAATCGCTTAATAATATTGTATTATACTCTACTTGTCGTTGATCCCACTCGCCTTGTTGTTCATGCTATATATGTATATATATATATATATGGGGCATATGTTATTGGGCACTGTATTTTTGTATATTATTGCTGCGGCCACTGTTGAGCGAAACTTAAGATGGCCTAAAGCCTAGGGGGATGGTGTATTAGATCCACGCATGTGCAACGCCTGAGCTCACGTGATCGCTTCTAGAAGATTTTGGTAAATAATGATTGTTGAATAACCCCTCAACTTCTACAATCGCTTCGTGATTTTATGTGTCATAGGTATGAATATGATGAGCTTGGCTGGCGGTTATTTGAATTTTGTATAGTGTCTACTGTTGGGCACTTCGATAAATTGATGTTTCGATATTTGATAGTTCGATTCTTGAAAATTTTCTATTTTTGATACATCAATTATTTGATATTTTGATAATTGATGTTTTGATATTTGATAGTTCGATACTTAATAATTTGATATTTTTGATATATCAATGATTTGCTATTTTGATACCTGATAGCTTATCAATTTGATGTTTGGATAGTTGATACTTTGATACTTTACTATTTTGATACTTGCCAGTTTGATACTTGATACTGATTTGATATTTAGATACATTTGTAACTTGATTGGTAATCGGTGCTCGGATGTTATTGTTGTACTCGAAAACTTGAATCATTTGATATTTCACTTGGATTCAACTGTTTCAATTTCTATTTTTGTTGTTGTTGATATGTACTTACAGATACAGATGACCGAGGTCGTTGATCTCTTGTTGCTTGTATAGTGAATCAATAAATTCCTTAGAGTCATACTTCGTATTTTTTTGAGTTTCAATCCTTTGGTAAATTGAGGTTTGAAACAGACTATTATTGGATATTTGGAAAGAAATAGATCAACCTGCACCAATTTTCAACTTCAATGATTCCAGTGACTACTTAACGAACCTCCCCATCTTCACTGTAGCTTAGACGAAAATATCCTGGGACAAGTACAAGCTGGTGTGTCGTTGTATGGTTTCAACTTCGAAATTTCATCCACATTATGTGTGAGTAGATTAGGAAATCCTACGCTTTGTCATTGGAAATTATTTTCTTCAGACAATAGAATATATTTTCATTGATTGATTGAAAAACAAATTTGATATGGTTTCTACCCGATCAGGCATTGATACAGATTCACAGCAGACTCAGTTGACGGTCAGGGCTCAAACATCTGATCGTTGTGAGTTTCCACTGATTCAGCAGTATTTCACGAATAACTCAGCAGTATGGCACAAATAAAGTTGTTCGCCAACGTCTCCAAAACCAAAACAAATATCACCATATCGTTCATTCTGAATCCAGGAAGATATTCGCATTCATTCACAACTGAGGCCACTATCTCCAGTCATTGATGGTGTTCATATTTTCTTACAAGAACGTGTGAAACTCAATTTCTAAAATTCCAATATTACTTTCCATTTTCTGGGTTTGTTTTTTCTACCACCATAGTATGTCAGGTATGTCATAGTAACAGTAAAAATATGCTGAACAGATACAAAATATAAAAATGAATATTGATGACAATAATAATGAACTTATGGATGATTTAAACATGACTAATAAAAATTTCGAAATGCAAGAAGGGAATATGAATGATGAAATAATAATACTGAGAGTCTCCTGGAAGGAGCATTGTGAGGAGAAGTACTCAAAATCGCGCCAGACTCCAAAGAATCCTCTCTTAGGACCAACATCAAGCAACACACACCCTCAAAAATGAATAAGGAAAGTACACCACTACAGGAGGAGAAATCACGAAGGAACTCTCTGGTGTTCACTTTCCTGGGGCTCAAAAAGTACAGACACTTGCTGATGAGAATGGACCGGAGGCTCTGATAAGCGGTTCCAGAGGAAGTTGGACATTAGAAGAAAGTGACTATGACAAAGTACAGTGTGTAAAGAGCTCATTCAAACCAATCAAATCACCAGGACCAGACGGGATTAACCCAGTGCTGCAGAGGGAAACGGAACTTCTGCACATAAGGCTCTGTGGAATACAGCCTGGCTCTTGCATGCATATCAAAGTCATGGGGGAACATAAGGGTAATTTCCATACCGAAACCAGGGAAATGGACAGGGAACGGACAGGGATGGACAGGGATGGTGCACTGGTAGAAAGGCCACTGCATCGAGAACAATATGCAAACCGGACCAGCTGATCATCAGAAACAGCACTCCACAAACTGGTAGAGAAAGTGGAAAATATCCTGGAAAATGAAGAGGTTCTAATATAGATATAGAAGGAGCTTTCAATACACACCCCTATAGACTCAATCACCAGATCTCTTAGACGGAGAGGAATCTAGGAACCTTGCGTGATCTGGATAGACTCAATGCTAAGAAACAGGATGATACATACAACTCAACAGTGGTGGCCCGGGAGGCCAGAGGATAACGACAGGGGGAAGATTTTTTCCAGTCCTGTGTAATCTGGTCATGGACGGACTACTTGGGTCCCAGAAAGATAAAGGTCATGAATTCCTTAGGTACGCTGGCGACATTGTTGTCTCAGAACAGGGGGAATTCAAGAGACAATAAACTTGGCAACCAGATGGACGGACTCCGAGGGATTGAACATCAACCCTCAAAAAGCCACCATGGTAACATTCATTCGGTAACTCAAACTAGAGGAGGTAGGACCCCCAAACTCACGACGAGAAACGATTCAGAGCGATGGAGAGGTCAAATATCTCGAGATGAAACTGGACTCGAAACTTACCTGGAACCAACATCTGACACAAGTGACCACAAAAGTAGAGACCACAATAATTGTGGAAAAACTCTCTTTTCGGAAGCAATATGGGCTAAAGCCACACATGGTACACTGGCTACACAACATGGTGGCGAAACCGGCCATAACGTATGCCCCCATGGTGGGGTGGACAAAAACACAGCAACGGAGTGCCAAAGCTGAACTGGAAAAGTTGCAAAGACTTGCCTTTGTAGGCATTACCGTGGCAATGACATTAACACCCACTGCAGCCATGGAGACACTGCTGGGATGACCTTTACTTGGTGATACAGGGAAAGGCGAGGCAAGGTGCCTTCAGAATGAAAAACACATCGGGCAACATAAATGTTGGGACATGACAAATGAGTATCGTTGGCATCGTTACCAGAGAAATGCTAGACATGAGATCAGATCTCATCGCGAAATGATTCCCAGTTGACAAGTCATACAGGGTATCTATACCAGACAGAAATGTATGGAATCATACCAAACTCAACACCATTCCACAAGGCAAGATCTGGTATACATGGTCTAAGTCTAAGATGGAGAATAGGTGGGAACAGAGGTGTTTTCTAGAAACCCAAGGACCAAGCTCAGTTGCTCAATGGGTAATCAAACCTCTGTGTTTCAAGCAGAGGTCTTCGCAATCCTCCAATGTGTGAAGGAAAACAACAGGAGAGCAATAGTAGACAAACAGATCTACATTCTCTCAGACAACCAGGCGGCACTGAAAGCTCTCAGTAGCCAGGAAGTGATGTCCCAACTGGTATGGACCTGCAAAGAGGAATGGACAACACTGGCAGAACGAAACCGAGCCGCCATCTCAAATTCATGAAGTTTGACGAAAAATTCATAATCTCCGAACCCGAAAACCCCTACATAACAATTTTGAATAAATACAAATCTCGTCCGCCATTTTGTTTTTTTTATAACAAAAATTTCATGATGCATTGACACCGGAATCATGATCATCCGCCAAATTTTAGTTCAATCGAATGACGGCACAATCCCCAAAAATGGATTAGAAATTTTGAACCGGAAAGAATGGAGAAAGAACGAACGAATGGAAGAACGAATGACATACGAACGAAGCAAGTTAAATGAAAGCTTGTAATAAAAGCTTATAATGACCGACAATTAATATCAAAATAGGGGAACATACGGTTGATTTCGACATGAAACACTTACATAAATAGTTTTTTTTGTGTGTTTCTTTGCCCTTGGGGCGAACTCCTGGGCTGTATTCGAAGAAATCTATGGATATGTACACCATGTGGCCATATTGTTGGGATCCATTGCATTTTGAAAAATATGGTTGAAGACACTAACTTTGAAAAAGTTGTAAAGATTTGGATACCTGTCAGAAGTTCCTAACCTGTTACTTGACACTTCTTCCCTCATGTGGAAATGACATTCACCTATGAAAAAACTTTAAAACAAAAAATTAAACCGACGAAAAAATCAACTGAATATCAAAAAATAAAATAAACCTTCTTAGTCTAAATGATCATTATCTATGGAAGAAGTAATCATAACGCAGCCGTGCATTTTGCCGCCATCATTTTACGCTTCACCTAATTCAATTGCTAGTTTGTTTGGCGCCGACTCAAAATCAGTTACTTACATTAGTTTAGGAGCTCAATTATCATTAAGACTAGGAAGGTTTATTTTATTCTTTGCTTTTCAGTTGATTTTTTCGTCGGTTTGATTTTTTGTTAAAAAGTTTTTACTTTTTACTTTTCAGTTCCGTATTTCGTCGGTTTAATTTTTTGTTAAAAGTTTTTATTTTTCGATTTTTTGTGGCTGAAATCTACCAATTACTACCTACTTGTTTTTTGATTACTCCAAAATACTTACTTACCCACCTTACTTCAACTATTACCAGTTAAATAATATGATTATCTATGTTGAAAAGGGAAACATTCTTAATTGAATATTGATAGAAAGATTTTTCTGTGAATTGAAGAATCCACGATTAAAATGAAGTTATTTTTTGTGAATATCTAACAGAAAACAACTACTTCCCCGGCTAAAGCCACGCTGGACATTGAACTACATCTGATAGATATTCTGAAAAGGCCCTAACTCAAAAGAAAAAAACCTGAAATTGAAAATTTGCATTTTCATTCAGATAGTTATTTGATTTTCCATTCCAGTCTTGATTAAGAACTCATAAAGATGAATGAGGCAAAGAAGAATGTTTTCCAAAAGAGAGTACTCACCAGAAATCATTCGTAACATTGACGAAGGAGAGACATCGCATTCACTAGGTCTTCAATACATTTTTGTCGACGAAAATCTATTTCACGCTTCCACGATCATCAGGAAGACCGGAAGAAATGAGAAACACATTTTCAAGAAGCAATCTCACTTTGCAAAGATGGAAAAAGTTAGAATCATTTCTATTGGAGAGACACTTTGAAATTAGTGTTTTCTGACATTAAAACCTGTCATGGGGTATGATAGATTGATTTGTTGAAAATATAAACAGGATGTTATAAATCAGATGTGGAATCATTGGACTGAAAGATAACTTTAGTCACTATCTTCCATCGTCAAGATAATTTGTGGTATTCATTTGAAAGGGAACATTCTCATTGAATATTGATAGAAAGATTTTTCGAATTGAAAAATCAACGATTAAAATGAAGTTATTTTTGTGAATGTCTAACAGAAAACAACTACTTCCCCGGCTGAAGCCACGCTGACATTGAACTACATCTGATAGATATTCTGAAAAGGCCCTAACTCAAATAACTATCTGAATGAAAATGCAAATTTTCAATTTCAGGTTTTTTTCTTTTTTTTTTCTTTTGAGTTAGGGCCTTTTCAGAATATCTATCAGATGTAGTTCAATGTCCAGCGTGGCTTTAGCCGGGGAAGTAGTTGTTTTCTGTTAGACATTCACAAAAAATAACTTCATTTTAATCAATATTCAATTGTGGATGATTGTCTTTTCAACATGAATACCCCACAAGAATTAATGTTTCCCTTTTCAACATGAATACCCCACAAGAGGTTATCTTGACGATGGAAGATAGTGACTAAAGTTTATCTTTCAGTCGCAGATGATTCCACATCTGATTTTATGAACATCCTGTTTATATTTTCAACAAATCAATGATTATCTACTTCTACTATTTGTTGTAATATAAATTATTTTCGTTGTTCTGGTTAGTTCATTTCATTACTCTGTATATCATTCCATCCTCTCATAAAAAATACTGATTTTGACGGAATAATGTCAGTAGCGTATATCAACTACGTATGTGTGTGCTAATGTTCACTAGTGAAAAATCAATTATCCCCAATTTTTCCACCCGTGACGGTGGCTCATTCCTCTCGAAATCAAAATATGAGGTATACCCTATCTACTAAAGAAAGAATCATCGAAATCGAAGAATCCAGTAAAAAGTTATGCCTGATAGAATCGGTTAACGGACCAGAATTCAGAGGGTGAGTGATCAATATCCTTCATTTCGCTACCCTTAGGGGTGTATTTCATCTCTTAAATTCGAATGGGACCAAAGTCGAAGTACACCCTATCCAATGAAAAAAGAATTATCGGAATCGGACGCCTCAGTAAAAAGTTATGCGTGATCATACATAAAAAAATATAATGGAAAAACATAAAATATACGGGTCGAATAGAGAACCTCCTCCTTTTTGGTTTCGTCGGATAAAAATGTGATAATCCTTATTTTAATACTTAACTAGTTATTTTAAACTGTATTATATCATCATTCATCCTTCATAATGTGTCAACCATCATATTTGAACACCTTTATAATCATTCTCAACAAAGTTGTGAGTCATATTCAAACTTAATTTTTTTTTAAAACCAACTATAAATTTTACACTTTTGTAGTCTCCCTGATGATGAAAATAATATAAAAATTCCCGAAAGCTTGGACAACCTTCTCTTCTTTTTTATTTGCTGCATAACCCCACTATCTACTGGTTATATATATATATATATATATATATATATATATATATATTTTCCCCTTATATATATATATAAATAAAAAAATAACTTATTCAAAAACACACATAACATATAATATATATATTTATATTACAAATGTATATATATATATATTATTTATTTTGATATCCCTTCTAATTTTTTTTTCATTTATTTCGATTTCGTCATTTCTTCCAATGATAACTTCCATTCTATGTATCTTCCTTCCCACATGTTTCCATATTTTTTTTGTTAATTTCAGATGATTCATTTTTCTCATTCAAATTCATGATTTTTTTTCGTCTGTTCGGCATTTATCTGCATTAATGCAGCTCAAACATCAGTTATCACATTTCATCTCATTTACAACATTATTTTTACACATTTTGCATTATTTATTTTCGGACGATCTCAACACGTTTGCCATGTTGACACATAATCATGTTTATCATTCAAAAAGGCAATGGCGTGAAAATGTTAACAAATAGTATCCAATAACAATCCAAAGTAGCAAGCCAATTTTGTTAGTACCAAGATGAAAATATCAGGAAACAATGCATACAGTTGTTGTTCTTTTCATTGTAATCCTATCCATACAACATTTCTCTTAGAACAGTCATGAATCATATGTTACTTAAAACAGTAATGAATCATATTCAGACACATGGATTCTCAGAACGGGGTAAGACTTCAAATTGATTTATATCAGGAAATTAACAGCAACAACAGTAATGAGGTTACAACTCAACGACAGTTACCACAATGTAACAATGAAAAATCTACTGATAAAATTTGGAGCCTCATCAATACAAAGTGATTTATGCTAATCCTCCCTGAGATGAGAGCGTACTTGTTTACGATTTCAAACTTTTGGGATCGTTAGGTGTGATTTGAGAAAACAATGTTTGTTTTTTTGGGATAACAACATAAACATTATCACACGGTACTAGGAATGCTCAAATTTTATATGATTCGTCAAAGTGGACGGCTGCTCTTTTCTTTAGGGTGATTTTAAAAAACCTATGTCACATATTTTGTCCAACCTAGAATACAGGTCATCTTTGAATATAAGAACATATTTTTTTCTCTGTGTTGAATAGATACAAATATATATTTTCCAGATCTACTATGAGGTATTTGCTATATTTAAAAAAAAAATATTGAATGTCAGTGTCAATTATAAAAAATACGTGGGATATTATCAACCAGTATCCTTGTTTTGTAGATCTTCACAAGCTTCTGCAACTCTCCGGTCTTAGAACGTAAATTATTACTATCGTTCTGTTTTTTTAAATAAGGATTCTAGAAATTCCGAAACGGTCATTGTTGAGTATCATTTGAATTTCTCAACATATTGGATAGAGTGAATTTCAATACATCCATATTATTAGTAATATTTTCGTGATCATTTTTCTAAATGGTATACAATGGGCAAAAGGAATACTTTCCCATCATACGTGAAATTTGTCGTGCTAGGAGAAATGGATGGAAAGATGAATCCTTTTAAAACTTAACGTGTTGTAACGTACTGGCGGATATTCTCAATAGGGTATCATTGGAAGTGTTGATGCAGGAAAAATCGTTAGCGCAGCCAGTTGGAAAGATAGATTTCAGTATTTATTTATTGATTCTGACATTGCCATCAATCAAGCCAACGGATCATGTATCATAAACAATTGAAATTTCCATTGGAAATGAGAACAGCATTTCAATTTTTGTATGATCCTTGAACTTCACAATCAATAGCTGGTGAAGGATTGAAATCTTCCTAAATGCTCCCCATCATTATGAGGTTATCTGACTCAAAAGGAAAAAGAATACCCAGCACACTTTTTTTTTGGGTGGAAAAAATTCTTTATAGGGTTTCTATGCTTCCTCGCCTCCGGGCTACCCACTAAAAACTCCCCCCAGTTGGCTCGTCTAGTTGAGACCTCCGACGACACTTGGGCCTGCTTGCCCATTGTACATTGCCTGTTGTACAGTTTTACAGCACTCAGTCCAGTAATTCCGTGCCCTGTACAAGTTTGTACAGGTTCTTTTTTGGGTGTGTGCTGTACAGTGTCAGTTCACCAATTGGTTGCCCGAAAATTGACTGTTCCAAAGCTCCGCAGTTATACAGTATATGTGATACTGTTTCTGGATCCTTGCATCTGTATGTTGGGTCGCCGTTGAACAGTCCCATTTTATCGAGGTGCTCTTTTACTAGCGCATGTCCAGTCATGAGCCCCGTGTTGATTTTCAGTTGTTCCCCATTTGAAGTTAACAGGTCTGCTGTTTTTTCCGCCACAAGGCTTTGATTTATTCTTCTCCGTGTCTGTTTTCTAGGATGTCATTCTAGTGTAATTTGTGGTTTTTCTGGATCTAGTGACAGATGCTCGTGCCGTACGCTTCCATACCCCAAGGGTCTGTCCTAGACCTGGTTCATTTCCCAATCCTCTTCTGGCGAGTTCGTCGGCTTTTTCGTTCCCTGGGATCCAAATCAGCTCAACGCGGTTTTGTTCTGCCAGTGTTGTCCATTTCTCTTTGCAGGTCCATACAAGTTGGGACATCACTTCCTGGCTACTGAGAGCTTTCAGTGCCGCCTGGCTGTCTGAGAGAATGTAGATCTGTTTGTCTACTATTGCTCTCCTGTTGTTTTCCTCCACCCATTGAAGGATTGCGAAGACCTCGGCTCGAAACCCAGAGGTGTTACTAAGCTTGGTCCTTGGGTTTCTAGAAAACACTCCTGTTCACACGCCATTCTCTATCTTAGACTTAGACTTAGACCATGTATACCAGATCTTGCCTTGTAGAATGGTGTTGAGTTTGGTGTGATTCCATACATTTCTGTCTGGTAAAGAAACCCTGTATTATATATGTTAGATTATAGGAATCTCTATTAGTTATAGAATTACTTTTTATTCAAAATAACTGGTAACATCATACTATTACAAAATATATGTCAAAAACTGACAACTCCCTCTTTCCTATATATGGGGTGATATCTCTAGCACTGCTATCTATAACACCCTGTATGACTTATCAAATGGGAATCATTTCGCGATGTGATCTGATCTCATGTCTAGCATTTCTCTGGTAACGATGCCAACGATACTCATTGGTCATGTCCCAACGTTTATGTTGCCCAATGTGTTTTTCAGTCTGAAGGCACCTTGCCTTGCCTCTCCCTGTATCACCAAGTAAAGGTCATCCCAGCAGTGTCTCCATGGCTGCAGTGGGTGTTGATGTCATCGTTTCGGTAATGCCTATACAGAAAAGTCTCTGCAACTTGCCCAGTTTAGCTTTGGCACTCCGTTGCTGTGTCTTTGTTCACCACATCATGGGGGCATAGGTTACGGCCAGTTTCACCACCATGTTGTGCAGCCAGTGTACCATGTGTGGCTTCAGCCCTCATTTCTTTCCCAAAAGAGCGTTTTGCCACAATTAATGTGGTCTCCTCTTTTCTAGTCACTTGTGTCAGATGGTGGTTCCAGGTCAGTTTCGAGTCCTGTATCACCTCGAGATATTTGACCTCTCCATCGCCCTAAATCGTTTCTCTTCGTGAGTTTAGGGGTCCTAGCTCCTCTAGTTTGAGTTACCGCGTGGCTTTTTGAGGGTTGATGTTCAATCCCTCGGAGTCCGTTCATCTGGTTACCAAGTTTATTGCCTCTTGAATTCCCCCAGTTCCAAGACAACAATGTCGCCAGCGTACCCAAGGAATTCATGACCTATTTTTGTCTGGGACCCCAGTTGTCCGTCCATGACCATATTACACAGGACTGGAAAAAAACTCCCCCATGTCGTCATCCCCTGGCCTCCCAGGCCACCACAGTAGAGTTGTATGTATCATCCTGTTCCTTAGCATTGAGTCTATCCAGATCACGCAAGGTTCCTAGATTCCTCTCCGACTAAAAGGTCTGGTGATTGAGTCTATAGGGGTGTTAATCAAAGCTTCTTTTATATCTATATTAGAACCTCTTCATTTTCCAGGGTATTTGCCACTTTCTCTACCAGTTTGTGGAGTGCTGTTTCTGATGATCAGCTGGTCCGGTTTGCATAATGTTCTCGATGCAGTGGCCTTTCTACCAGTGCACCATCCCTCATATGCCTATCCACCAGCTTCTCCAGAGTCTTCAGTCCAAAGGACTTATCAGTCTTGGGGACTTCGCCGTTTCCTGTCCATTTCTCTGGTTTTGATATGAAAATTACCCCTCATGTTCCCCCATGGCTTTAATATGTATGAAGAGCCAGGCTGAGCTGTATTCCACAGAGCATTATGTGCAGAAATCCCGTTTCCTTCTGCATCACTGGGTAAATCCCGTCCGGTCCTGGTGATTCGATTGGTTTGAATGAGCTTATTGCCCACTGTACTTTGTCATCGTCACCTTTCTCTAATGTCCAACTTCCTCTGGAACCGCTTTTCAGAGCCTCCGGTCCATTCTTATCAGCAAGTGTCTGTACTTTTTGAGCCCCAGGAAAGTGAACCTTTGTGATTTCTCCTCCTGTAGTGGTGTAACTTCCTTGTTAATTTTTGAGGGTGTGTGTTGCTTGATGTTGGTCCTAAGAGAGGATTCTTTGGAGTCTGGCGCACTCTTAAGTACTTCTCCTCACAATGCTTCTTCGAGGAGTCCTCCTTGGCTTTATTTAGTGTCTCTTCGTAGCTGATCAAGGCGTTCTTGTAGTTATCTCACCTTCCAGTTTTCTTGCCCTTTTAATCTTTCAAGTTTGGCATTCCACCAGGGCACAGTTCCTTGTGATGAGGGGACAATTGTTGAACGCAGAGGTGACTGTGTAATTCAATTGATCCATTGCCAGCTCTAGGTCCCTGTTTGTACTTATCGGTCCTTGTAATTCCGGAAGGTAACAAGGTCTGCCTTGTGGGCTTTCCATTCTGTTTTCCTTGGATACCGATGAGTTACTGTGGTGATGTTGTTCTTTATTTTGAAGTTCATTTGTCTGTGGTTGGAGCAACTCTTCTCTTCAGACACATGCCGTTCTGTTACAATATTACTCACATAAGTGGAGGCTATTGTTACGTCGAGTACCTCCCTCCTGTTTTTGGTACCAGCACACATGGATATAGAGAGAACTCACTTGGACTTGGAAAAATAATTAAAAATGTATAACAAATAGTTTTATTAAACGAACAAACAAAACATAAACGCATCATTTTCCAGAATATTAAATAACAATAGTAATATTGATTTAAAAAAAGAAAGGTTTTCTAATATTCATATAAGGCAGCAAAAAAAAATATCCTGATTAACAAATGCGTTTTTAAACAATATATTTTTTGGAAAATGTTTTTCTCCTAAAAATCATAATTTTCGTCAATGATTAGATTCCCAAATTGATTTTTTATTTTCTCATACATTTGTTTATAACAATAATATAAACAATTAGAGTGAAAAACTGAAAAAAAACATGTAGTTTTTAACAATAAGAAGATGAAATTAGTTTTTTGATAACTTTATTTGAACTTTCAGTTTTTTAATGACTTCAATTGTTAATAAAAAAGTAGAAAATATACAAATTTCAACGAGGATATTTTTGAAAGCCTCAATATAATGGTTTCAAAAAGTGGAAAACTATCATTTTTTCAGTTTGAAAATTATTAGAGTTTTTATGTCAATTTCCAACCTGTAAAAATAACTCAATTAACAAAAGCACAACTGATAGAAAAATTGCGGAAAATATTTTTTTCCGAAGGATTTTTGTTTATTCATGTATCCAACTGGTACATCAATTTTTTTTTGTTCCCTAATATTTATATTTAATGGGTTAATTTTTTTTCTTCGAGTGAAAGAATCGTGTGGTGGGCGCGGAAGCCACATCACCCGTTTTTGGTTCTATTTCCACTTCTAATAATAATTATAAATATTGGTTGTAGAATTCGGATGGGTTGGACTTTTTTTTTGGAACTTTCCTGCTCTTCAATATATTTGCAAAAAACTATTTCCCTCATTATTTTTGAGCCAATCAAATGGCCGAAATTTTAAACAGAGAACCAATCAGGTGAGTTTTATAGTGATAAAACATCTTCTCGCTGTTTTATACTGATAAAACCACTAGTAGATTAGATATTGTGAAATCTTGTCAACTGTTGGACTGTTTTTACTCCGTTAAGGACTTTTTGAACTATAATTTTAACGTGGATGATATAGGCTTTTAATGTGATTGTCAATTCAACTGTTATACCCCTTTCTGTATTGTTTACAATGACTGAGTTATTTTATTCCTGTGTTGTAATGTGATGTATCACCGTAGGAAATTTTGTATCACTCTTTTAACTTGTAACTCTTAACTTAATTTTTTTTTCTTAAGGACCTGCTACAAATGTATTTATATATATATATATATATATATATATATATATATATATATATATATATATATATATATATATATATATGGACGTAGTTAATAAATCTCTCTCTCTCTCTCTCTTGTTTTTCGATGGAACCACACTATGCCTTGTCATTATATGTCAACGCATTCAATTCATATATTATGTATATTTCAATTCATTTAAGGAAATGGGATATGCAAAATTGATTACATAGAGATTTTGAGCTCACTACATGCAGTGATTTGATATTGGAATTCAAATACCTATATGCATTATTCAGATTGTTGAATGAGCCAAGTAAAGCTGTGAATCATATAACTCCCATATTCTCATACAATCAATAGGTATTGTGGAGTAGTGTGTAGGTTACCAACCCAGAAAACATGAGGGTTTGATTTGTCAAAAATTAAATCTATTCCAAGAAGAACGATGATGGTATAATAAAATCAAATTTCACACTCGCGAAATAGGTAAGTATGAATTCATATGCCATGAACAACCATTCATTTGAAGCATCGAGTGGTGCTGGCGTATAATGCCAGCCCACAGTGCGAAAGGTCCGGAGTTCGAATCTCAATGATAGCAAAATTTTTTTTCGTAAAACCATATCTTAACATATTCCTTCCCATACTGTCACCACCAGCAGGGCTGGCTTCTGCACCCCTATCAAAGGGAACAAAGAAGATATCTATAATGCATTGAACACATTATTATGCATTGTATATAGTAGAATCAGTTGTACATATAAGGATTAGTAAACTGCAACCATTTTATTGAATGAACAACTTTTGAATTGATTCTGTCACGCGGAGTCAAGCAACGTCGGGCGCGGATCGTACGTGAATGGGTGACCTCTTGGGAACAAACACTGTGTGTCGTCGCATCCATTTTTCCATTTTTTTTTCAATGATCATAGATCAAATTTTTATCTATTCAATGTTTCGATAATCAATGGGAACAACTTTTAAACATACCTTTTTTTCAGACTGTCATGCGAAAGGCTCGGATTCGGTTCCTAGCAGTGGATCTTCCTTCCTTCCAGCTACAATAATACTTTATTTCGTAGTGAAAAAATTAAAAAATATTTCAAGTTCTTGAGTGAGTTCAAGGGTAGTGAATAATCAGTATGAATGAATGAATCTGTGAAATGATTTCTTCGATTTTGGATCGAAAAGAATTGATTGAACTTTCCACGTTGAAAATTCGAATATAATATCAATTATGGTAGTTTTATTCGGTTTTAAAATTGATTCGGAAAATGTTCTTATAAAAAATCATTCGTGCTGGAGAATTTTATTGCAAACTTTTTTAAATTTTCCCTCAAGCATTTTGCCTATAGGAAATTCAACTCGTGCAATATGCGGCCTTATTAGCAAAGCTATCATGCTTCGCTTTCGTGGTTTTTTCGGATAATAAAACCACGAATCGCACTCGGTAAAATTTCCAAGGAAAATGCTTTCTCGAAAATTTGTTGAATTAGCGATGAAACCCCTAGCCCTCATCATATTAACCTCAAATATTTATCATCAGTCCACAAAATATTGTTAAGAAATTGTACGCATATTACGAATGATTCTGAAATTCCGATTCAGCATCAGTTTATACCGGCCCTGAGAAAAAACCATAACCAAAGTTTAAATTTGATTTTTATAATCGAGGAAAACTGCAGCTTTGAACGAAACTCGTGAACTGTGAAATTGAAATAGGAATATCGATGTAAAAAGGCTCAATTCCAAAGTCAATTCTGCGTTTCATCACCAGTCCCCGTGAACTGTAAAAAACGAGAGGCAAACCGCTCTCTGACAAAAATATACGAGTTATATTTAACAAAAAACGAACAAAGACTTCAAGCTTTTGTGGGACCCAATAAAATATTTTCGTCAGATGATCGCATGGGATTTGTCTCCGATTCGAATTATTGACCCATATTCGATGAACTCTCGACCATAATGGAAACAGCTTTGGAATCATGTTGGTATGAATCGGACACGAAGGATAATTTCTCAACCACATAAAGAAAGATGAAACTATGGCATGAACTTCATTTCTGAAGTTAATAAAATCAATGCTGATGCGGAATCCCCATTGTTATCCAATAGATAAATAGAAACTATTCTTTATCAGAATCTAACAAAAACTACAAAACAGCCGAAATTCTGGATTCAGGTACTTGAATGTATGAAGTATTCAAGCAGTTCTTCTTCTAAAAAAAATTCCAAAACATTTGGAATTTTCATATTTTTAGCTGTAACTGCAAACAGGAGATACAGAGAAATATTTCAATCAAAAATGTTCTCTACTAAAAAGCTTTTCATCAAATATATATATTATATATATATATATATATATATATATATATATATATATATATTGGTTTGGGTGGTTCTTGAACCCTGTTTGATATGTTAGTTACATCTTTCTTAGGTTTTTGAATTCTTGAAAAATTAGGTCGTTTTTTTTTAAATTTATATATTTTGAACAAGACGTTTCGCTCCTTGTTGGGAGCTTTTTAAATTTTTTTAATTATATAATTACATTGATTGTTTGGTAATCTGCAAGGGAATACATTGTTAATTTGATATTTGATTAATCATAACCTGCAAGTACGTACCATGCCAAACATTTTATCAAAACAATACATTTTCTACCGCCTAATGATTGTGTGGTAGTGTTTTGGTTCTTTTGTATCGGCAGTGGTGTTCATAAATGACTTGGTTCATTTTTCCTGTGGTTTTGTTATTTATTTTTGAGTCCTTTGATGGATGTATAATTATACCTGATATTCTATGTATGTGTGAAATGTCGAATGTTGGCGAAACGAAGAGGACGGATATGACGTATTCGTGAGTTTAGGTTTTGATTCGTCCAGTGTTAGTTGGTATGCGCGTGGGTGTTGATGTTTTTCTCTGTTGTGTTTTGGCTTCTGTTTGGGGGAGATAGGTGTAGTTTTATTCAATTGTTATTTGGTGTGATTGACTATAAAATTGTATGATATATTTGGCTTAAATTGTGTATGTCTCTTCTGTCGTTCATTGTATTGTAATTTTTTTTTTATGTATATCATTTCTTTGATTATTCTTTTGTCTAGGTTGGTTCAAAAGCTTAAATTTTGGTGTTTGTGAAATTGGGTTGTGATTATCTTCTGAAATGTGTTTGTTTAGCGCAGTGCTTGATTTTGTCATATATTTATGGCCTTTTAATCTGTTTTCCAAAAGTTGTGACGTCATTCCAATGTACTCTTTGTGGCAGTCATTACACGGAATGCTATATATAAGGTTTGATTTTTTTAAAAGGGGGTCTTTACTTTTTAATGGAGTGTAAAATTGTTTTCATGTGTTGTGTGCTTTGTAACCTACGTCGAAATTAGGTTTGTTTAGAATGTTTCTTATGTTTTCTGATAATCCAGCTATGTATGGGAGTGAAATGTATTGTGTGTTAGTATTTGGGGGTCTATGATTGGATGTGTTGTAAAATTTATGAATTCTTTGTTTAATTATTTTATTGATCAAATGAAGGGGATAATTGTTGTTTTGTAGGGTATTTCTGACTTTTATTAGACATTCTGCTTTATAAATAGGGCTGCTTGAAAGTATTGCTCTATCTGCTACTTCTATTATTACACTTTTGTTTTGTTTGAGAGGGTGGTACAATTCAAACCACCCTCCCAAACAAACAAAAAAGTGTAATAATAGGAATAGCAGATAGAGCAATACTTTTAAGCAGCCATATTTATAGAGAAGAATGTCTAATAAAAGTCAGAAATATCCTACAAAACAACAATTATCCCCTCCATTTAATCAATAAAATCATTAAACAAAGAATTCATAAATTTTAAAACATCCAATCATAGACCCCCAAATAAAACACAATACATTCCACTCCCATACATAGCTGGATTATCGAAAAACATAAAAAACATTCAAAACAAACATAATTTCGACGTTAGTTACAAAGCACACAACACATTAAAACAATTCTACACCCCATTAAAAAGTGAGGACCCCTTTTAAAAAAAATCAAACCCATATATAGCATTCCGTGTAATGGCTGCCACAAAGAGTACATTGAAATGACGTCACAACTTCTGGAAAATAGATAAAAGGCCATAAAATATAAAAAGCACTGCGCTAAACAAACACATTTTAGAAGATAATCACAACCCCAATTTAACAAACACCAAAATTTTAGGTTTTGAACCAAACCTAAACAAAAGAATGGTCAAGGAAATGATAACCATAAAAAAAAACACTACAATGAAGGACAGAAGAGACATAAACAATTTAAGCCAAATATATCATACAATTTTATAGTCAATCACACCAAATAACAATTGAATAAAACTACACCTATCTTTCCCAAACAGAACCCAAAACACAACAGAGAAAAACATCAACACCCACGCGCATACCAACTAACACTGGACGAATCAAAACCTAAACTCACGAACACGTCACATCCGTCCTCTTCGTTTCGCCAACATTCGACATTTCACACATACATAGAATATCCACTCGCCATATTAGGTATAATTATACATCCATCAAAGGACTCAAAAATAAATAACAAAACCACAGGAAAAATGAACCAAGTCATTTATAAACACCACTGCCGAAACAAAAGAACCAAAAGACTACCACACAATCATTAGGCGGTAGAAAATGTATTGTTTTAATAAAATGTTTGGCATGGTACGTACTTGCAGGTTATAATTAATCAAATATCATATTAACAATGTATTCCCTTGTAGATTACCAAACAATCAATGTAATTATATAATTAAAAAAATTGAAAAAGCTCCCAACAAGGAGCGGAACGTCTTGTTCAAAATATAAAAATTTAAAAAAAAACGACCTAATTTTTCAA
This sequence comes from Gonioctena quinquepunctata, assembly GCA_018342105.1. NCBI lineage: Eukaryota > Metazoa > Arthropoda > Insecta > Coleoptera > Chrysomelidae > Gonioctena > Gonioctena quinquepunctata. Next base: position 127,215 of record JAFIRS010002147.1, read on the forward strand.
GAATTCAAAAACCTTAGAAAGATGTAACTAATATATATATATATATATATATATATATATATATATATATATATATATATATATATGTATATACCACTGATATATATATATTGTTATGTTAGGAAATGTTGTAAAATAATTAAATTTATATTTATCATTATTATTATTAGGTATTTTAGTTATCGTCATTAATGCTATGTTGTTTTGCAGTTTTCTTTACCTTTTTACTATTATAGAATCTTATACTATGCTCTTGTCGGTGCATATGTATCAAGGGGGTAGTCCTGAAGTAGTTCTATTATCAAAAGTATGTGACCAACGAAATATCTAATGAAAATCCACAATTAAATCATGTCAAAATTCAAATTTATAGAAAACATTGAATTCAAGTAGGATCAACTGATATATAAGTTTTGAACATCATGTATGACAATTCACATCAACAGGAAACCCACCAATGGGATATCGAGAGAGTTTGTGTGGGAAAAGTGATGATATATGGAAGATGTGATAGCAGAAATTGTAAACATATAATTTTATACCAATTTGTAAATAGTATGTGAGATTTAGAATAAGCTTTCATTCATAAAATCATTAGTAGTAATTAGAATAACAAATAAGTAGGTAGGAAGTGACACAAAATTCAAAATCTGTGAGAAAAGAAAAAAGATGTGTGATGCCATGAGAGAGGATAACAAGTTAGGAGGAGATCGAAAAAAGTTACAAAAAGGAAGCCAAGTACAAAAATTCGAAAGAAATATTAATAGGCAATTCAAGAAAAAACTTGTTAAAAGATTACCGAACGGGAGAAATCCCTAAGAGACTGGGAGAGATAAGTTATCAAATATTTCAACTTACCTGGTATAGAAGAGAAATCCATGAAAGAACGCACGTAAGCTGTTATTGCAATTCCAAAAGTACGTCGACGGGGCTAAAAACAGCAGAGGTAAAGGAGCAACAAGGTATTCTAATCACCGAACTAACCAAAGTGCAACTTTTCGTATATATATCCAATAACTTTGAGTGTCTGATCCACTGTTAACATTGTTTTGGCTGAACATTAATCAAAATTCCATGCTAAAGGACTGACCATGATTCCAAAAATTCTTCCTATTAATAATCATCACTTATATTGAAATTTTACCATTTCATATTATTGTTTCTTTCCAGTATAAGGTATTTATTGCAGAGTAGGGCAGTTTTGAGGTTTCTAACTGAATATAAACAACCATTTGTTTATTCTCTGCAATCTGTGTTTCATCTAACCACACTTTTCTTCCACTGAACAGCATTTCTTATCGACTCGTTAGTGCCAAGTCGGCAATACAGATCACAGAACCGACTGCTGAGATGGAGCTGACTCATGTTCATAGGCGTACCTGACTGAGCTGGGATAGGATAAAAAAAGGTTTAAAAAGAGAATGGTAAGATAACATTGCCGGAGTTTCCATTTGTTATGATAGGGATTTAAAAATTAAAATCTGTAAAATAAATTCAAAAAAATATATATAAATTTGGAATCAATAACCAGCCAATCATAACAATATATATTTATATATATATATATATATATATATATATATATATATATATATATATATATAGAGTAAAACTAATAGTAGGGTCTGCAGCAATGTAAAAGAAAACTTTTTGAAGTTTTTCCAAGCTTTCGGAATCGTTTATTCCATCATCAGGGAGATACAAATGGAAAAAAATTGTGATATAAAAAAAAAAGTACTTACATCTATCTTGAGGATGTTTACATATAAGTACATAATGGTATATAAGATACATTATTAATAGAAAATGACTTCTAGCTTTTGGATAATTAATTTCAAATTACATTTCTGAATGAAAAGACAAATTCTTGTACATAGAAACAACATTCAGATATTCATTCTCGGAACTGACAGTTACTAATCTGACAATGACACTTCTCATCGTAGAACAATTCAAATTCAGTTTAGGTTAGAAACACCACGTTCAGAAACTCTGACTTCTCGGTGTTTTATGTCGAGTGAAAGTAAAAAAGAATAAATTTCACTCAGATGGTTTATATCTGTTTTTTTATTGATGGAGTCATTCTCTTGATAGATAAAAGCCATTTCTAAGAAAGACCTTTTTGAAAGATGTGATTCTCTTGCAAGAACAGTTGTTGAAAGGTAGTTCATTTGGTGGTCACAATCATTGACATGTTTAGCTAAAGCACATCTCTCAGGATGTAGTCTACTATCACTCTTATGAGAAATGATTCTATCCTTCAATAATCTTTTGTTTGGCCAATATAATTCTTATCACAATCATGACAAGGGATACTATAAATAACATTAGTAAGTGATAAAAGAGGAATTTTGTCTTTTACTTTTGAATATATTTGTCTTATTGTAGTGACTGTTCTATTTGCAATTTTGATGTTTTCAAAAGGTTTAAAAATTCTGGTCAGTTTAGGTGTTTTTTCTTTTATATAAGGTAACGAAGCATAAAACATTGAAACTTGATTCATATCAGTAACACGTTCATTATGAGAATTATTATTTTGTCTTATGGTATTATCAACTTCTGTTAAGGATGTGCTAAATAATATTTTTTTAACTAAAGATGGTGGATAAGAATTTTGTAAGAAAAGTTCTTGAAGTTTGTTCAAATTTTTTTTATGGAAAGATATATAAGAAATTTTGAGTACTCTGTCTTCATTTGTTTCAACAAATTCACTTCATCGAAAATTTGTGATAAGAAAGAAATTCAAATACCTTCCTGAACTGCATGGTTTTCTATACCAATCAATCAATATTGTGTTGTCAACCAATCGGATAAGTTTTGTATCAAGAAAGGTACTGAGATCTAAGTCTTCTGTTTCGATTGTGAATTGTATGAATGGGTCGTAGCTATTAAAAGTATCCAAAATTTCTGTTATACCATTTGTTGGTAAAGCTAAATTATATCATCCACATATTTTTTGATGAAAATAATTCAAAGAGAGTACTGGAATCACTGTGTCTAGCAATTCATCCATAACATAAGCGCAAGAATTGGTGAAATTGAAGATCCCATAGGAGTTCCAAAGTTTGTCTGAAATATTTTCCATTGAATGAAAATAGTTGTTCAAGAGGAATCTTATCGTTGGAAAACAATATTTTCAATAGTACAGCGTCTACGATGTAAACCCAATCTTATCTATTGCTCTAGGCAAGTATCAGATAAACATTACTAAAGAGAGCAACATCTAAACGGCAAGAACATAGTTATCTGGTAATTTGATTCTATATTTTTTGAGAATTCAAAGGAATCTTTGACGAATAGATATTATCTGAATCATAGCAAGACAAAATATTCGCCAGGAAGCAATTGTTCTTAGGAGAACTATACAAGCTATAATAGGTTCACCGATATGGTTTGAATTTTTGGTAAAGAGTAATTTAGGAGAAATACCATTATACTAGTAAGCTTTTTTAATGTCATCTATTTGATTTTCTCAAGAGTTTTATCAAATTATTATATTTTCTTTGTATTTGTTTTGGATCATCATTTAGTCAATATAGAAGTACTGTTATTAATGATATCATTAGATAAATCTAGATATGTTGTTTTCCATTAACAGTAACAACTTATCTGACTGAGTAAGAATCAATCTGGTTTTCTTAAATGTTCTGACTGTTATAAGTTTCGAAAATATCATTTTTTCTATAGTCAACATTGAAATGGTTGGTAATCATTGACTCTAGTTAGTGATGTTTTTTTTTTATTGTCATTGATAGAAGTGATGTATCTACATCTGCTAAAATGTCTTTTATAGAAATGTCTTTTATTATTGGTTCGATACTAAATTTTGTCAAAGACAAAATAATGTCTTCGAATCACTGTTTTGATATGTTTCTTTTCAATTTGATTTGTTTCAATTTATTTATTTCATTTTCTTCAAACATTCAATTTTTATATTCTTTTTTATTTATGAAATAATCTATTATATTGAATGATTTGTTTACTGTAATTTCAAAATCAATTGTTGTAAACGTAATGTTCTTTATGTAATGAATTTTCTTTGTGATCATTTGATTGGTGTCGATTCAAGTCAGTTATCTACTGGATTTCTTCAGGAGTTTATTCGTCGAGGTAATGCTGAAGGTCTTGTCGTAGATATTATTGGTTAGAAGAATGCCTCTGCTCTGCAATACAACAGAAGATGTTTTTACTCGTGCAGACTACGAGGCATTCTTCCTAACCATATAATATCTACGACAAGACCTGTCCAGCAGTTACTACTCGACAGAATGCTCACACAAACATTCCTGAACGAAATCACAGGTTAGAGTACAACTGATTAACATTGAAATCGACACCAATCAAATTTTGATCAACAAATTAGAAAATTCATTAATACTATTAAAAGAGACATTATTTCGTTTACAAACGAATTGATTTTGCAAATTTTACAGTAAACGAATCATTCAATATAATAGATTATTTCATAAAATAAAACAAGGAATATAAAAAAATTGAATGATTTGAGAGAAATGAAAATAAAATTAAATTGAAAACAATCCAAATTGATAAAGAACATATCAAATACAGTGATTCCTGAAGATTTACAATTTTGTCTTTAGGGACCAAAATTTAGTATCGAACCAATAATAAAAAAATATTTCTATAAAAACATTTTAGCAGATGTAGACTACATCACTCTCTATCAATGACAATAAAAAGAAACATCACTATAGCTAGAGCTACTAATGTGATTACCAACCATTTACTTAATGTTGACTATAGAAAAATGATATTTTCGAAAACTTTATAACAAGTCAAGAACATTTTTGAAAGATAACCCAGAATTGATTCTTACTCAGTCAGATAAAGGTAATGTTACTGTTATTATGGAAAACAACAATATCTAGATTTATCTAATGATATCATTAATAACAGTACTTCCTATATTGAACTAAATGATGATCCAACAACAAAAAATACAAAGAAAATATAATAATTTGATAAAAACTCTTGAGGATAAGAATCAAATAAGACACGGTTAAAAAAAACTTACTAGTTATAATGGTATTTCTCCTAAATTTTACTCTTTACCAAAAATTCACAAACCAAATTTATCAGTGAGACCTATTATAGCTTGTATAGGTTCTCCACAGAACAAATTGCTTCCTTTTAACGAATATTTTGTCTATTGCTTATGATTCAGATAATATTTATTCGATCAAAGATTCCTTTGAATTCTCAAAAAATTTAATAGAATCAAATTACCAGATAACATGTTCTTGCCAGTTTAGATGTTGTCTCTTTTAGTAATGTTTATCTAGATACTTGCCTTAGAGCAATAGATAAGAATTGGGTTGCATCAGTAGACCTGTACTATTGAAAAGATTGTTTTTCCAACTTGATAAGATTCCTCTTTGAAAACAACTATTTTCATTCAATGGAAAATATTTCAGACAAACTTTGGAACTCCTATGGATCTTCAATTTCACCAATTCTTGCAGCTTATGTTATGGATGAATTGCTAGACACAGTGATTCCAGTACTCCTTTTGAATTATTTTTCATCAAAAATATGTGGATGATATAATTTTAGCTTTACCAACAAATGGTATAACAGAAATTTTGATACTTTTAATAGCTACGACCCATTCTACAATTACAATCGAAACAGAAGACTTAGATCTCTCAGTACCTTTTCTTGATACAAAACTTATCCGATTGGTTGACAACACAATATTGATTGATTGGTATAGAAAACCATGCAGTTCAGGAAGGTATTTGAATTTCTTTTCTTATCACAAATTTTCGATGAAAGTGAATTTGTTGAAACAAATGAAAGACAGAGTACTCAAAATTTCTGATATATCATTCCATAAAAAAAATTTGAACAAACTTCAAGAACTGTTCTTACAAAATTCTTATCCACCATCTTTAGTTAAAAAAATATTATTTAGCACATCCTTAACAGAAGTTGATAATACCATAAAACAAAATAACAATTCTCATAATGAACGTGTTACTGATATGAATCAAGTTTCAATTTTTTATGCTTCGTTACCTTATATAAAAGAAATAACACCTAAACTGACCAGAATTTTTAAACCTTTTGAAAACATCAAAATTGCGAATAGAACAGTCACTACAATAAGACAAATATATTCAAAAGTAAAAGACAAAATTCCTCTTTTATCACTTACTAATGTTATTTATAGTATCCCTTGTCATGATTGCGATAAGAATTATATTGGCCAAACAAAAAGATTATTGAAGGATAGAATCATTTCTCATAAGAGTGATAGTAGACTACATCCTGAGAGATGTTTAGCTAAACATGTCAATGATTGTGACCACCAAAATGAACTACCTTTCAACAAACTGTTCTTGCAAGAGAATCACATCTTTCAAAAGGTCTTTCTTAGAAATGGCTTTTATCTATCAAGAGAATGACTCCATCAATAAAAAAACAGATATAAACCATCTGAGTGAAATTTATTCTTTTTTACTTTCACTCGACATAAAACACCAAGAAGTCAGAGTTTCTGAACGTGGTGATTCTAACCTAAACTGAATTTGAATTGTTCTACGATGAGAAGTGTCATTGTCAGATTAGTAACTGTCAGTTCCGAGAATGAATATCTGAATGTTGTTTCTATGTACAAGAATTTGTCTTTTCATTCAGAAATGTAATTTGAAATTAATTATCCAAAAGCTAGAAGTCATTTTCTATTAATAATGTATCTTATATACCATTATGTACTTATATGTAAACATCCTCAAGATAGATGTAAGTACTCATATAATTTGTTTTTTACAGTTCTTATATGCACAATTTTTTTCCATTTGTAGTCTCCCTGATGATGGAATAAACGATTCCGAAAGCTTGGAAAAACTTCAAAGAGTTTTCTTTTACATTGCTGCAGACCCTACTATTAGTTTTACTCTTAACTAGTCAGCGACTACCCTCCTTTCATATATATATATATATATATACATATATATATATAAATATATACATATATATATATATATATAGATATATATATATATATATATAATATATACATATATATATATATATATATATACAGTGTGTCTCACTTCTCATGGGAACAGCCCCGTATCTCCCGTTATTATTGGAGTAAAATTCTGTAATTTCCACGATTTTTTGATGTACTGAAAATGAGACTAAATCTCTTCTGGGGTTACTCTGAGTGACATACACTGCTCGCCAGGAGAGACCAATATACTGATTTTTACGAAAAATTATATTAGAAGGCAAGACAGGCACAAAATTCTTACAGATTTGTGATCAGGACATCAACTTCAGTACCAATTCATATTCTTTATAAAAAATGTTCAGTTCTGAAAAATCCGAATTTGACTCACTTCTCATGGAAACGCCCCTGTATCTTCCGTTATTATTGGAGTGGAATTCTTTCATTATCACGATCGTTATATATTACCAGGAGGAGTCTGAATCACTTCTGGGGTTAACCTGAGTTACATACACTGCGCGCCAGGGACGATGGATACTATCAGGGGGGCAGATAGGCTCAAAATTCTTACGGATTCGTGATCAGGACATCAACTCCATGACCAATTGATCCAAGAGCCCATGAACGGCAGACCTACGTCATACTATGGAAGCTGACATTTTTTCCTCACAAGTACACTAAAGCAGGTAAGAACGTTTGGCTACTATGGACCTTGAGTCGTGGTGGCTTTGACAGGTACCAGGTTATAATGGTGCATAAATTTGCTGCACAATAACGTCATAGTAAGAATTATATAATTCTACTCCGATAATTAAGGAATTTGTTGCCCATGGAAACGCTTCCGTAGCGTTTCCACGGAAGTGAGGCAAATTCTGATTTTTCAGAACTGAGAATTTTCAGCGGAAATATGGATTGGTGATGAAGTTGATGTCCTGATCACGAATCCATAAGAATTTTGAGCCTGTCTTGCCCCCTGATATTATTTTTCGCAAAAATAGGTATATCTATCGCCCCTGGCGCGCAGTGTATATCACTCAGGTTAACCCCAAAAGAAAATCAAACTCATCTTTGGGATATCTTACGATCGTGCAAATAATAAAATTCTTCTCCAATAATTAGAGAAGATACGGGGGAGTTTCCATGGACGGAAATATGGATTGAACTGAAATCGATATTCTGATCACGAATCCGTAAAAATGTTAAGCCTATCTTGCCCCCTAATATCATTTTCGCAAAAATCGGTAAATTCATCGGCCCTGGCGCCCAGTGTATGTTACTACGGTTGGCCCCAGGAGATATTCTAACTTATCTTCGGTATATCTGACGATCGTGAGAATTACAAAATTCTGCTCCAAAAATTAAAGATGGTACGGGGACGTTTTCACGAGAAGTCAGATAAATTTGGATTCTTCAGAACTAAAAATTTTTCAGCAGAGATACTGAAGTTGATGACCTAATTACGATCCGTGGGAATTTTCAGTCTATCTTGCCCCCTTATATTATTTTTCGCAAAAATCGGTACATTCATCGCCTCAGGCGCGCACTGTATGTCGCTCAGATTAATCCCAGAAGAGATTCAGACTCACCCTCAGTTCATCTAACGATTGTAAAAATAACAGAATTCTACTCCAATAATTACCGAAGATACGGGGATGTTTCCATGAGAAGTGAGTCAAATTAGGATTCTTCTTCAAAACTGAACATTTCTTTGCGAAAATATGGATTGGTAGTGAAGTTGATGTTCTGATCACGAATTCATAACAATTTTGAGCCTATCTTGCCCCCTAATATAATTTTTACAAAATCGGTATATCCATCGCCCTGGCGGGCAGTGTATGTTACTCAGGTTAACCACAAACTCATTCTCGGTATATCAAATCATCGTGAAAATTGCAGAATTCTACCCCAATAATTACGGAAGATACAGGGGTGTTTCCATGAGTAGTGAGACACACTGTTTATATATAAATATATATATATATATATATATATATATATATATATATATATATATATATATATATATATATATATATATATATATATATATATATATATATTTATATATATATATATATATATATATATATATATATCGAATTATGGATAGTGTCACCTATATTATGTGTGTTGAAGCTTAGACCTGTTATCGTGGAATTTTAATGACACGAAATTTCGTGCACATTGATAGGTCACCAACAGATGTCAGCATAGGCCAGTCCACGACACCAATAGTCGTACTTCTAGTGCGTTCTGAGTACCGCAAAACAAATAACGAGAGAAAGAGAAATTTGTTACGAATCCAAGAGTGCCCACCATCCGCCAACAGCTGTTTCAAGGTTTCCCAATCATCAGGACGGCTTGTGGTCTCTTTCAAATTCGTATCAACTAGGGATATTTGGGTAGGCAGCAATGATGAAGTAAACTCTTTATGGTTCATCCAAGCTTCCGGAAATGTTTATTTCCATCATCAGGGAGACTACAATAGATGAAAAAACCAATATTAATACATATTCTAGAGCGAAACGATATGCTACTTACAACTTTGTTGAGGTTGGTTTCAATGTTGTTAAACATATTCATTCAACATAGTGATACAAAAGAAGAAAAAACGCAGATCGTGGAATAGAACGAAGTTCAAAGTTACTACAACCACATGAGCGTTGTTTAAATTTATATAAATATAAATGTGTACTTTATGTAGTGTGACAAGTGAAACTGACAGATTAGGAATGGATCTCGCAATTATCTTTGAACCAACGACACCTGACGGGTGTCACTTGGAGTTAGTTACAGTGGTGCCAACTGTAAGATTAGTATCAACTGATGTTACCAAGTGGCGGTAATGTTAAAAAGAACTATTATTTCATCATACATTGTTGTCAATTTTGAATGATATCTAAAGACAATAAATAAAAATAGATCTCACTCAAATGGTAAATATCTGTTTTTTCATTCATACAATTCTGTTCTTGGGGAATGAAAGCCATTTCTAAGAATGTTCTCTGTCGCTAGCACTTCCACTAAATCGTAATTCATCTGGTGGTTGAATTTATTCACATGTTCTGCCAAAGCACATCTCTCAGAATGCAATCGGCAGTCACTTTTATGAGAAATTATTCTGTTCGATAATGATCTTTGCGTTTGACCAATATATTGTTTATTACAACCATGACAAAGAATACTATGAATTACATTTGATATTGAAAGTAATGGAGTTTTATATTTAACTCTAGAATAAATTGACCTGATTGTTAGAACTGTTCTATATGACATTTTAAATTTTTCAGTATTGTGAAATAATCTGTTTAGGAGTGATCTCTCTTATATATGGTAATGAAGAGAAAAAAGGTTGAGTAGGCGTATTGTTAGTTTCATTGTTGTTTGAGACAATGTTTGAGTTATTTCTATTCAAGGCTGGTACTTCTAAGTGAGACGAAGTATTATATAGAATGTTATTGGGTAAAGTTCTTGGATATTAATTTTCTGAGAAAAGGTTAAAGAGAATGTTTGAATTCTGTTTATGGAATTTGGGATCAGAGATTTTCAGTACTCTTGATTTCATTTGTTTTACCAAGTTAACTTTATAGACTCTTGAAGACTTTTTGTGATATGAATGATAATTCAGGTATCTTCCTGAGCTGCATGGTTTCCTATACCAATCTACCAGTAGCTTGTTTTCTGTTGTCCGTATAAGCTTGGTATCAAGAAATGTTACGGAACTTTCGCTGTTCTCAGTTTCAATTGTGAACTGGATATGAGGATCGTAGCTATTGAAAGTATCGAGAATCTCATCCACACCATCATCCGGTAATGCTAATATATCATCAACATATTTTTTTGAGAAGTTCAGATTGAAAGATAAAACTGGAATAACATTGTCTAACGAATCATCCATGACGTACGGTGCTGAAATTGGTGAAATAGAGGCTCCCTTTGTTCATAAATTTTATTATTGAAAGAAAAATATTTATTATAAAAAAAAAATCAACAATTCCAAAAATTTCGCTTTCCTAATGGTTCAGTAATTACTAATACCATCCCAATTTTTGTGTATGTTTCTGATACAAGCACCCAAATAAACATTGCTAAGAAGGGAAACGACAACTTGCCAGAACATAATTGTCTGGAAGTGTTGAATTATTGAATTCATTAGTGACTTCAAACGAGTCCTTTATATAGTATTCATTATCAAAGTTGTATGCGTTAGTTAACATTTCTGTCAAAAAACAGGCTATCCTTTCAGTAGGGGCTCCTATAGAAGCCACTATAGGTCTGACTGACAGGGTGGGCTCATGAATTTTGGGTAGAGAATAGAATATTGAAGAAATACCATTATAGCATGTGAGTTTCTTTTTCACAACTTCATCAATTTGGTTTGTTCTACACATTACTTCAATTGAATTGCTGAGGAAGGGTCTTTCTGTAGTTCTACATTTGAACTACTATTGATTATGATATCATTGGATAGGTTGAGATACTGATCCTTGTCCATTATGACTGTTACATTGCCTTTGTCTGATTATGTGAGAATCAAATTAGGATTGTCCTTCATGAATTTCTTGGATTTGATTGAAAGAATCCGTAGACTCGAGTTATGGTTAGAATGTTGGATGTGGTTTGTTATATTATTAGTTGCCCTTGCTGTAGTGATATTTCTTTCACGGGGTTCAGTGATAGTGGAAGAGATGTAGTGTACATCAGATAAGATATTCTTTATCGATATATCCTTTGGTATTGATGGTTCAATAATTAATTTTTGTGCTTTGAGCAACAGCAGTCAACGACATCCACGCACTCAAAATTACGTGAATTTATCTGAAAAACGGATAGGGACGATGGATGATATCCTCGACTCACGATCACGACCTGTTTCTTTCTGTATCATGCGATGTGCGATGTGTATAATATGTCCCGCATATATATTGTCTCTCCCATTCTTTCAACCCTCCAGCAGTGTTGCCACCGTAAAACAACGACAAATATATATATATATATATATATTGCAATACGAATTTCTTATTCAGGTAACGTTCGGGATAACTCCAGGAACTTGCAGTGAGAATTTCTTGTTCGTGTTACATTCAGGATATCTTTAAGAACTCCCAAAAAGAATTTCTAATTCAGGTTACGGTCGGGATAACTTCAGGAACTTGCATTGGGAATTTCTTTTTCAGGTTACTTTCGAGATAAATTCGTAAAAAATTCGCAATAAGTTGGAACCTGGCAAATGTGAGGACTCCAGGATTTCTCCTGGGGACACCAGTGAGAATTTCGTTTAGTGACAGAACATAGCGATCACCGAGACCTCGCAATAGGAGTTCGCATAAGATCCTAATTATAACTTCCCAGAGATCTCGTGGAGAGATCCGTGTTACCTGGGAGATCTTGAGATAGGGTTTTTATATAATGTTAATTGGTAGAGCCTTATATTGAGTGACAGTTGTATAGAGGAGATTTTACGAAATTGTTCCAAGTTATTTGTTCTAAAGTCATATCCATGTAAATCCCGGTATTGCAAAATTAGATAGATCTTTTTTGTGGAAGTGGCACATTCCTATTTAATAATATTCCGGAGTGAGAATATGTTTTTATATAAAGACATAATTATATATATATATATATATATATATATATATATATATATATATATATATATATATATATAATAAAAACGTTTTATCACAATGATACGCGTACCACAAGTGATACGCAAAAGATATTCAGATAGTATCAAAAAAAAAGGTTATTCTGAACTTTCACTTCCTCGTTGGAAAGAAAAATATTCTAGAGCAAATTGAGAAGAAAGATTTTTCTGAAAAATGAAAAACTACGATTCATACTGAGCTATTTTTCGTGACATCTAACATAAAACAACCAATTTCTTCTGCTGAAGCACACGCTGGGCGTTAAAATCCAACTGAAATTGCGAAAAGGCTGTAACTCAAAAGAAAAAATCTTAAGGTGAAAATTTGAATTTTCATCAAGCTAGTTATTGGATTCTTCAATCAAGTCTCAATTTCAGAACTCGCAGAGATGAATGAGGCAAAGAAGAATATTTTCCAGAAAGAGGTATTCACCAGAAGTCGCTTGTGATACTTTATGCACGCAAGAATGGAATCACGTTCACAAAAATCTATTTCACGCTTTCGCAATCATCGGGAAGACCGAAAAAAACTGGATGAACATTTTGTGAAAAGAACTTTGCAATGATGGAGAATGTAAGGATCATTTCTTCTGGGCTGGCACTTTGAAATCTGTGTTTTTTTCAAATATAACCTATCATGAAGTGTCGAAAAGAATGAAAAGTATAAAGTCCATGCTTTCAAACAAATCTATACCATTTCTCGTTGGAAGCAGAAAGTAACATTCCAATACCTAGATATCTTTGAATACATACATACACGCTGCAAAATGAAGAAAGAAAGCTTTCTCTGTATATCAAAATATTAAAATATCGTTTAGAAAGGAACAGGCATATATGAATAGCAATATGGACTGAGAAGTTGAAAATTATAAGAATAAAGTCATTGACCAAAAAATTTCCTCCTATGTAAAAAAGCTTGGTGTGCTTGATATCAATTATCTTCAAATAATTGAGAAGAGTGAGTAAAGAGCACCCCATCCTTTGTTTCAAATAGGAGTAATTTTTTTGGTCAATGACTTCATTCTGATTATTCAAGAATTTTCAGTCCATATTGCTATATGAGCTCGTTTTTTTTCAATATGATTTTGTTTTGATTTAGTCCGTATTGCATCAAAAGTTGGAAGAAGACTACGGGACAAAAACTCTTCGATTGTTTCATCCACATGGGATTGAAGTGTTCACTAATTTTTGGTGAATGTGCTGAGACCATTTAGCGCATTCACCAAGTCTTCGTATTTTTTTTTTCTGACGATCTTGGTGGGATTACCAGGTCATAGCTATGAAATTATTGTATTGTCATCGGTTCTTAATACGTGTGAAAATACACATACATACATACGTACAGGTGAAGCTTATAAAATGTGTATAATAGAGAGTCATTTCGCAGAAAGTTGAATTTTCAGCAGACGTGAAAACAGTCCTTCCAGAACTGATTGAACTGTAAGCCTCAGCCCGATCATATCAATACTGCCCCATCTGCCCTTCTCGCCCTTTGCAGGTATTTTGTTCCTGAGGTTTAGATTTTGGGCGTTCATAGAAATACATTTCTTGATTTTGTTTCCACTTCCTTTTCATTTCTCAATGTTTTTTTTTCTGTGTTGAATAACGACATCATTTTATAAGGGCTGATTAGTGGTTCAGCAGCTCTCGTTTTTTTGTAGGTCTGTTTCTCGGTCTGTTTTTATAATTGCCTCTTGAAGCAACGATATTTCCTCGTTATTGTATGCAATATCTGTTTTCAACTCGCCTATATTCATTTCAGTTTATCATATATTGAGTTCGGTTTTCGAAAAATTTTTTTTTGTTATTTATACAAGTTTCTTGATATTCTTCGTATATTCGTATATTTAATATTCATGTCATCAGAAATGTTCCCTGGATTCCGGTATTATAAATAGCGTTATATGGTTAGGTTGAAGAGAAAATAATTTTTTCAATGGAATTGTGAGTGATATTGTTTTTTTCCAAAGAAATAAGGATGAGTCGCTGATTAGGAATTGAAATTTTATCGATAGTTTACAGTGAATATTAAAATGCCTTTATTGATGAATTTTTTCAGGAGAAAATCAATAATAGAGGATTCACATGCTCAGGGAATGGAATTAATGAATCATCATTGAATTTGTGTATAATAAGACGAAAAAAAGTGTGTTAAAAAAAACGTATAAATACAGAAAATACTAAAATGAACAATTTTCATTGGAATTTTTCACTTTGGAGTCTTCATTGTCATCTATCAATAAAAAATTGCTGCAGTAGTTTACACTGCAAATAATACATGTAGGAGAGCAATTAAAACCACCCTTCCTACAGCCACATGCTGGACCACATCCAGTTTTGCAAGAGCAGAAAATGATGTTCAAGATATTGTCCATCGCCAGGGACTGCGTCATGCAATTCGCATTACATTTGTTTCTTTCATCCCTATACCACTATTGAGAAAATTCTTTCAGTGATGGGAAGCCCTCTTCTTGGAACTTTCTCACACTTCTACTCAAAGAACTCGGTGTATTCAAACTCTCTTGGTTTCTGTAAATGCAACAGCAATTTCCTGTAGGGTGTAGAGCATCTGGTTGCTTTTCCTGTAATATCTAAAGGAATGATTCTCACATATATTGTCCTAGATATAAACATTAGATTTGATGGAAAATAGGGGCAAGACAGAGAATCCATTCTGAATGATTACAATTGCATTCAAAGAAGAATTCAACACATATTTCTTCAGCAAATAATCTTAACAACGAACGTGATGCGCAAAAATCTCAGTGAAAAGATAAGGATAAAATTGAAAATCAGTACGATTCAAAAAAGCAAACAAATTTCAATTGATTGAGTAATTATTCGATCATGGAAACGTCTCATAACACATGTATAATGCTGGCGAGTTTGCTGTAATATGAGTACCGTGATTGAAATAAAAAAATATTTGATAAAAAAGAACTTTTCGCGCAAAGTTTTCAGTTCGGATGCAAAAGCGACAAGCTTTTGAATCTGTAATCCATGGGATAACCTACGTCACACATCCAAAGCAATTATGTTTTACTTTTTCGCGCATTTGAATGAAAGCTTGCCTTCAAAAAAGATTTTTATTGATTATTTTATTTTGAGCTTTTAAGTTAGTAGGCCTCAATCTATGCATTTTTGTTAAAGCATCGTTATCATGAGTCTTTTTTCCTGTGAGGTTTGAGCTATCTAGTTCTTCAATGAAGAGATCATTTGAAAATCAACTCGAACTGCCGTCTTCATTTCATGACTAAATTCATAATCTCCAACACCAAAAACCCCGACACACTCGTCCACTATCTTGCAGAAAAAATTCGTCCACTATCTTGGAGACGCCATTCTGAAATCATGAATTTTGTCGATAAATTTCTAATTTCCGACCCCTAAAACACATACCAATTTCGAATAGAATCGGACCATAATCACAGAGATCGTCCGCTATTTTGAAGCCCATCTTGAATCAATTAATTTTGACAAGAAATTCATAATCTCCGACCCGAAAACCCGCACATACCAATTTTGAATCGATTCGGACCATAGTTACAAAACTCAACCGCCATCTTGAATTCATGAATTTTGACAAAAAAATTATGAATATCCGACCCCGAAAACTCCCACATACCAATTTTGAATGGAATCGGACCATAATCACATAGATCATCCGCCATCTTGAAGCCGCCATTTTGATTTCATGAATTTTTACAGAAAATTAATCATAATCTTCGACCCCAATAACCCCTACATACCAATTTTGAATCGAATCAGACCATAAACACAAATCTCGTCCGCCATACTGGAGCCGCCATTTCGTTTTTCTCTCTAACAATTCCCATGATGCATTGTCACCAGAATCAGGAACATCTGCCAAATTTGAACGTAATCGGACGACTGGAAGTGCGTTAAAATTCACTTGCAAGATTTGTACTAAACATACATACATACATATGTAAAGTTGAATAAAAGCTTGTGAGAAATAGAATGATTTTTCTTCAACTATGTTTTCACTCATAACGTCACACTTTTCAATGAATTACAATCAATAATTAAGTTTTCTCACAATTATCACTGATAAGTTCAATAATCAATGTTGAGAATGTCTTTCAAAGCATAAATAACCCCAAAACATATTCGTTCACTTGTGATATAATAAGACTATTGCGCGTGTTTTCAGTAGAAAGAGAGAAGGAATAGTAAAACATCTAGAGTTTGATCTTGAATTCTTCTACCAGGTAGAGCTGCACGACGAAAAGTCTGAACTGTATATACTCTCAATGTTTCAGTAATTAACATTCAGCAACGAAAATCTCGGAATTTATTTAACTTTACCTGAAAGGACACATGGTGATGTCGATGATTCTCGATCCTATAGTCAACAGAGGTTGGCTCATTGCCCACATTAGGAACTTCAAGGTTACTGGAGAAAGTGAGAGTAGGCAATGACAAATTTTGTATTTTTATCGGTGCTGAACCAGCTCTGTATTGTGTACGTTCGTGATGGCTCCTGTAATTTACTAAAGTTTGTGTTCCTCGTGTTATTGGAAAAATGCATCCACTCATCTTGATGGAGAGCTTCGAAGAAATGCATGCACACAGTTGGATCGATACTTACAAGTGAATAGGATCTAATATCGATGTTCTCCCAGGCAAATTTCCTGTAGAGGATTGCTGTGCAAAACTCCGCTTGAGCTGTTCACGCCATCATGATAGTAGCCCGTTAGGCCAACTACCTCGGAGATGACTCAGTTCAGCCATAGAAATGCTTCCATTTCTGTGGGTTGCAGATGTTTCAAGGGCGATTTGCCGACTTGAAGGAGAAGAGGTAGATCAGAAACCTTTTCTTTTCTCCAGTTTTTACTTGGAGCATTGAAGGAGATTCTTCACTTGTTCCAAAGTGTTAGCTTGTTCCAAAGCAACCAAGATCTGTGGCCTCATTTGGGTACGTCAAAACCAGTATGACCATGCGGAAGTAACTGTTTTCCGAGTTGGTCTATTGCCTTCCTTGGAATCTAAAATCCGCCCAGTTATTTCCATTTAAAAAATATGTAAGAGAGCATATTATCATCTATTGAAAAATAATACATAGTTGGTGAGATATTTTTTATGGAAATTCCATACAAATGAGACTAAATGGTTTTTCATGGACCTATTTCTGATATTCACATACATAATGGAAATTTTTTTTGTGAGACTGTTCATATTTTTTTATATTTGAGTATATTCCAGCTCCCAAAATAACTTTTCGAACACTCAAAGTACCTTTTTAACAGATTGAGAGCTGGTTAATAACTGTCATTGAAGCTCTGGAGAATCTTGAAGAATCGTCTTATCTCCGATGTGTTCAATGGAGTCAGCATTGTCAGCAAATATACCATGCAACAGTGCTGAACGATGATTTTTTTTTCGTATAATGTTCTATTTTTGGTTTTCTGATGTTTCTATCGACAATATTTTTCGAATTTCTGTTCATTTGTCACTTTTCTTGATTAATTGGTCTCATCGCAAAGTTGATTTTGAATTTGAATTGGCGTGTCCTTTAGATCGCTTTTATTTTCAGAAGAATACCCTCCACATGATTCGCAGTTAATGTATCAATTGATTTCTTATGTGGGAGAGTTTCCAATTTGAAGTTTTGCGTTCCCTATTATAATGAAAGTGGCTCCATTATTTCCGCTTATAGAACATCCCAAACTGATCTCAATTCCAGCACGTAAAATTATAACTATTATGATAACCTCTCACAATATTATTAAATCAAGGTGGAAACCATAAAATCGAACTTTGCAATGGATCCATATAACTAGCAATTTCAGAAGCTCGCATGCAAATTTATAGAACAGGATAATCATACTTCCGTATGGCATTTTCCCCATTTCCTCATACTACGGTGGGTCATTATGCGGATAAATATTATTATCTTGAAATTTCATCGAATAATTATCAATCTTCATAATTTGTTTCCTACGTTCGAACAGAGTGTGTGATCATCAAATATTTCCCACATTTCACCTGAATATTGAAATGATTCATCCTTACATTTCTCCTTACATATATATAACAGTTTGATGATAATGACTAGGCGGTTCAGAATAGAACAATTATTTAGTGGTTGGCTTACGGCAAAACAAGAATTTCAATGAGCCATAGCAACATCAAGCGTTGTGTATTAACTGCCGAGAGTATGATGCAGGTCCCCTTGTGGAGTTAGTGTAGATTGTAAGGGGTCGATATGGCTCTTCAGCCTCTCTATTCAAAACTCGCTATTCCGAGACTCCTTGCTAGGAGCTGAGTTCCTGATGTCTGAGGGCGTTAGTGGAATCCCTTCCAGGAACGCCTTCGGTAGTCGCAAAGCAGGTGTTCTACAGTTCCAGCGGAGTTTTCGTATTAACACAGTCTTATATATCTATTTTTCAGGTGATACCTCAGAGGACAGTGTCCAGTGAGCAGACGTTACCAGTTTCAAGTATTTCTTGCCCAACTTGAGAAGCTGTTTAGCTTCCTTTGGCGATGGGCTCCGAAGCCTTTTCACTTGTCTTTGCCCTGGAACCTCACTTCAGTGGGTTTTAATTTGGTCAGCTTCCCAGCGCCTTAACTTTTTCTTGATGTAGGCTTTGGAAAGACCACAGAAGTGCTCTAGGCCACAAAATTGGGTGTTTGCCCCTTTAGTGGCAAGGTTGTCCGCTTCCTGATTGCCTATGATTTCCTTGTGACCTGGCACCCACATCAGAGTTACCCTATTGTTCGTAGTATTTGACTTCAGAGTTGATTGTCTGTCTGATAGGATGAAGATATTTGCCTGGTGCCTCGTCTTGGGCGGTTTCTGCTTGAAAAATTGTTGGAAGTTTGCCTAGGGTTTTTGAGAACCTATAAGTAGGACTCGTTACTCCCACTCTAACCCTCTTGTTCATCTCGAAACCAGCAGTATACCATTCTCTTCCTGAATGAGGCCCGTTCGCTGTGAATATATGGAGGTTGATAATAATCACTCCATAATTGACTTCAAAGCTGTGCCTATCCGGCATATTACCGGATGGTTTGTACCTGAATTCTGAAGGAATATTTTTCAGAATCTCCAGAAGTCCAATCAGATTTCCAGTTTTCGAATTTGATGCCTGGTGCAATCTTAAGGCACTTTTTGCCGCTTCCTTCATTACACACAAGGGTAGTGGCGGAAGGTTCAGCATTACCTCCAATACTGCCGTGGGGCAAGTGCCGATTACTGTTGGGTTTTTTGCGACCACACCAATGGGGCATGAGAGAACATGGGTTTGATAATCGTTTGATATAACCAGTGTTTCATGTCTTGACAAAAAAATTGCGGCACTTCCAGGTTGCCGCTGTAGCCTTAGAAATAATGTTATTGATATGACTGTTCCATATAAGTCTTTGGTCAATTATAATGCCTAGATATTTGATTTCTTTGGAAGAAGTTAGCTGAACTCCATTCAGGGTTGAAGCTTTCAATTCGTACTTTCGCCTCTTTGTGAATGGAACCAGTATTAATTTGCTGGGATTTACATTTAGTCCCTATTTGGGCACCAGCTTCTGATTATATTTGGCGCTGCCTGCATGCGATTGAATATCATGCCGTCATGTTCGCTCCTAATAGTAACGACCAGATCATCGGCGTTACCTTGCGTCGTGATTTCAGATTCATGTCCACAGCCAGTGACCACAGCAAAGGCGATAGAACTCCGCTTTGGGTACAATCTTTTTCCTTTCATTCTGACCGTTTTTTCTCCGAGAGCAGCTACGATGATTCTGCTTTTCAGCATTGCATGTATCCATCTGATCAGTGGGGTGTTTATTCCTTACTCCCAGTGATCTGATGATGGAGTCATGTGAGGTGTTATCGAAAATCACCGTCCATAGCTATGAATGCACATGAGACAATTCATTTGGTCAAGAATTTCTTCTGAATGCTTTCAACTTAGCATTGTAGAGCATTATTCGTTGATTCGCCTGTTCGATAGGCGAACTGTTTTTTGTGAAGCGGTCTGTCTAAGAGGATTCCACTTGTGATATAACACTCTATTTTTTTCCCCATTGTTTTCAAGAGAAAAGAGATGATACTGATGGGACAATGAGACTTCGTTTGTCTGCTGGGCGTCTCCCAGTCTTTGGCATGAACACCACTGCAGCCTCTCTCCAGGCTTTCGGTATGTGACCGAAAATGAAGCTGGCCTTGAACAGCCTCCTCAAGGGGGCTCTATCATCTTGAGGTCTTTTGCAGTAAGGCGGATAATACTTCCTGAGCGATTTAAAAGGTTTGAAGTTCTCAATGGCCCATTCGATCTTTTAGGTAATGAAGTGTCTCTCCGCTAGGCTGCTGCTGGATCTGTCAGGGTTAGTGACAACCTCTTCCAGCTGAGAATTCTGCGGTTCGTCTTCAACAACCTTCCACCCAGGAGAGTGTTTCCGGATGAGAACACTCATGCTTTCCTTTTCAGACTGATATCGTTGGTATGTTCTTCTTGAGATATTACTTTCTGGGAGCGTTGAGCACACACTTACCTCCTTGTTCTTTTTTCGTATCTTCTGAGTTGCTTGTTGTACCCAGAAAGAACTGCTTTGTAGTATTCTGTATCCCAGACTTTCGACTCTATTGAAGATTTCCCCTTACTATTTTTTAAAGATTGGCTATTTCTTCAGTCCACCCAGGCACGTCTCTGTTGACTGCCTTTCATTTCTCTGGGCAGATGATTTCATATGATTTTTTCATATCATTTTGTAGCTGCTTGGAGGCTGTATCAAGTTCTGTTGGTCTCCCAACTGCCTCTGGAAATGCTTTTTATAAGCATCCCAGTAGGTCAGTTTGGGTACTCTATATCCTTCGAAGCGGGTTTCCGATGACTCCAAGTCGAATTTTATTTGTTGATGAATGATGAATGTGGTCTGTCATAAATGGATCAGCAAGGGTTAGGTGATGAACGCCTTTTCTGATGGCATTCATAAAGGTAGGATTGTTACCTTTATTGACAATGTCTATATTAGTCGCTTACAAATATTCTAGAGAATGAAGTGCCTATTTTTTTTTTACACCATCCGATGAGGCTTTGGACCTCCTCCAGTGAAGGGTGTGTCGGTGAGACCCCCAGGGAAATTGGGCGAGGCAATAACAATCCGCCTCTTGCCTGTTTCAGTTGGCACTTCCACGATGGCGTTTGTCAAATCTGCAGTGATGAACTCTGGATGGAACTGTAGTAAATTCATTGGGGGTGCAAACAATATGCCTGCTCTTGAAGCAACCCTATAGTGAGGTTTTCTCCAGGAAATCTACATCTGAGCACACGTGTCGCTGCTTTTGAATGATGGAGGTTCATTTGAATAGCCTTGAGGTTTTGACTAGTCTTGATATAATTTTCACCAAGATTTCGTTTTGGGGCACTGCTGCCTCCTCAACAACTCCCAGTTTCGCATCCTCCCAGGCACTCTTCATCTTCTTGTTGAAATGTATATCAACTACTGAGCAGCACCTACTATATTATCAATATGAGTTATAAAACAATCCCCAAACTGAATATATATATATATATATATATATATATATATATATATATATATATATATATATATATATATATATGTAGTCCCTGGACTTCCTCTTTTCCCCTCGTGGATGTATAGATGGGGTCAAAATATCACCAGTACTTCATATAACTCTTGTTCCTAAAAGCCTTCGTTACCAAGTTACGTGCCCTCAAAGTTACAAATTGAAAAATGTTTTTCTTTGATAACTTTCAAAGTGAATATTCAGAATCATCTAAATTCTGGTGATTGACTAAACAAATGAATTTTTTCGATGAGTTTTCATGCAGGAGTCAGCTGTTTTGCTACAAAGTCAGGAACGTACTACCCCCGATGGTCCTCACCCCAAAATTTTGAAATGACTGGGATTTGTCAATATGTTTTACCAAAACAAGGTTACCTGGACAATTTCCTGAATAAAAGTACTCGTGTGGAAAATCGATCGGAGCAACGACTTTTGATTGAAATGCATTTTTGTACGACGACATTCAACCTGAGATGTCTACCATTATTCGAAAAGATTGATTTGTAATGAAAATAGAAATGATAGGTACAATGTTCATAACGAATTTCAATCATGCGAATACGTTTGTTTACCTTACAAAACTCATGGTGTAAATAATCAATCGCAAGCCTCAAGAGCAAATAGAAATGCAAAACTCCTTTCAAGAACTGCTCGATATGAGCCCCGTCTCTCTCAATACATTTTTTCAGTCGGCGCAAACACCTTCTCTGCACTTGAAATAGCATGCCAGGGACGTTTCGTATGGCTTCACAATGTAATGTAATTCTATTCAACAAGGCATCTCTGGTGTGAAAAGGTGTAGCGTAAACGAGGATTCCCCCACAGAAAGAACTCCAATGGATTTGAATCCGGAGACCGCGGTGGCCATGAATATGGCCCACCTCTACCAATCCATCTATTGGGGAAAATCTGGTTCAGATGGTCCCGCACAATCAAACCAAAATGAGGAGGAGCGCCATCATGCATAAACCACATATCTCTTCGGGTTCAATCAAATCGTTCTGAATGAACTCCAAATAACGTTCTCCATTCAATCGGTCATGTGGAACGGATGGTCCTATAGGATGGTTTCCTATGATACCAGCCCAAACATTCACGTTGAATTTTCGTTGGTGTTTGGTTTGCAATATCTCATGGGGATTTTCTTCGGCCCATATGTGGAGATTATGAGAGTTGATTACTCCATCTCTACTAAAACCTGCTTCATCAGTGAATAAAACTCGAGTAATAAAAGTCCAGGAACCAATTGGCATATTCCAGTCGTGCTGAAAAATCTTCAGGTGTCATGGCATGTACCTTCTGAATGTGATATGGGTGGAGCAGTTGTTCCCTAATGATTCTATGAATAGTGGACTTGGATGTATGGAACTGTTCTGATAGGTTTCTGATGCTCATTGAAGGATCATCAGCGACAGCTTCCAAAATATTGTTCTTCAATACAACGGTACGCACAGACCTAGGAGCGCCCTCACCACCTCGTTTTGGCAAAACTGAACCTACAATAATATCGAAATAAAACAACAGGCTCCAATTAATTATCCATTAGACATACCTGTCTCCCTCAAGCTGCGATCGATACGCTCGAACGTTTCTCTTGCCGTTTTTGTAGTTTATTCGTTTGCTTATTATTATTGATGTCTTCCGATGTGCGTTTTTTCAGCTAAATTTATCTTCGGGTTAAAGATTTTCTCCCATGAAATTATACTTATCAGTGAAACTCCTCAACATTTAAGCTGTGAATACGAATTCGAAACATACAAATGTTGAGTTCCATGAGATTCAGATAACACAACACGAAACGTGCTTATTCGACGCGTACATACAAAATATGGACTGAATTCGATATTCCATAGTGGAGTAGCTTGTTAGTTCAAAAACACCACGAATCTACATAACTTGATATTTCATTTGAAAAAATATCTACATTGTGAATGAAACTTTCAACTAGGTACTGTACTTTCTGTTTACGACTTCATTTTAGCATATTTTGTATTATCCCTGTTATAAATTAACGTTAGCATTAGTATTTCTGTGAAAAGTTTTAATTTCAAATAATGGTGGACGATCGGGTTTGATGTCGTGGGGTAAAACTGCATTTTTATTAAGAATCGTTGCTCCGATCGACTTTCCACACGAGTACTTTTATTCAGAAAATTGTCTACGTAACCTAATTTTGTTGAAACCTCTTGGAAAATTATCTGTCATCTCAAAGTTTTGGGGTGTGGACCATCGAGGGTCCGTTCCTGACTTTGTGGCAAAACAAATGACTCCTGCATGAAGGCTCATCGAAGGAATTCATTTGTTTAGTCAATCACCAAAATTTAGATGATTTTGAATATTCACTTTGAAAGTTATCAAAGAAAAACATTTGTAACTTTGAGGGCCCGTAACTTGGTAACGGAGGCTTTTAGGAACAAAAGTTATATAGTAGTGGTGATATTTTGACTCCATTTATACATTCCTGAGAGGAAAAGAGGAAGTCCAGAGACACCTTGTATATACCAGGTGTCCCAGTATACCTGTTCCAATAGATTATCTCAGCCATTTCGAAAGATACAAATTTGAAAATTTCATGATCTCCAATTCGTTCAAGGAACCTTCAACTGAGAAAAACAAAAATTGAAAGTCACTTCCGGTTCAACCGGAAGTGACTCTGACTTTTTTATTTCAAATAGCACCCTGTATATTTTTTGCAATTTTTTATTTTTACTCAAAATTATCTTTCCAACGATGTATCACACTTTGTATTTTACATTTGATTTGATGAAGAAAACGTCAATTGAAATTTCAAATTGAAAGAATTGCAGTAGGCTACGATATTTTGTGTAATCTTTATTTTGAATTCAATAATAATTGATAACTTATGAACAATTATACCTTATTTTTATAACGAACGTAGAAAAAACTTATAATCGTCATCCATAAAAAAAACCTTCCTCAAGTTGAAATCAACTATGTATTTTACCGAACGTCAAACAAAGAATGAATAGTAAAAGAAACAAAAAATTACAAAGAAAGGGGGCACAAGAATATAATAACTGAAGCATATGTTCGGAATGTTGACCAACTGCTTCTACACATCTTTCAGCTCGTTGGAGTAGTTCACGCGAAGTCACACTTCTCAACACCTCAGCATTAAGGGCTCTACATTCATTCCTTATTTTGTTATTTTTTAGATCTTCCAAATCAATAGGAAGAAATCCAGCGGTATTAAATCTGGTTATCTTGCAGGCCATCTTATCGGTCCGTGTGTCCGTCCGATCCATCTATCTCCAAATGATTCCTCACCGCTATAGCATTGTGGGGGGCGGGGGTGCACCATCCTGTTGAAAATGAATGTTTCTACGCATATGTAAAGGAATATTTTCAAGAAAATGAGGAATTTCATCCCTAAGGAATTCTACGTACATTCGACCAGTTAACGTACCATCGTAAAATTTTGGTCCCAAAATCAATCCATCAATCATGCCGCACCATACATTGACTCCCCAGATAACTTGAAAATTAGTTTGTCTTAGCCAGTGTGGATTATTTTGCGACCAATAATGACATTATTATGGAAACGACTCTCATCTGACCACAATATCGAGCTGATAATACCATCTTCACGTGCCGTAGCTAACCAAGCAAGAAACGTTAGTCTCCTCTCGTGATCTGTGAGTTGTAATCCTTGATGCAGATGAATTTTAAATGGTTTGAATTTGGCAATTTTGAGAATGCGCTTAATTGATGAACGAGAAATACCACTCTCCTGTTCTATGTTCCTAATCAAAAACCACTCTTCCTAAAACTGTAACAGTATGCTCTTCGTCCGTAGCATTTTTTTCTTTTGAAGACAGTACACTTTCTATGGAATGATCCACTTGTTGCCAAATTCGAAGCCAAGCGTGTGAAATACATAGCGCTTGGCATTCGTCTATCAGGGTATTTCTCTCTGTATGCACGTAGGGCAGCCCGACGATTATTTTCGCATTTTCCATAAATCAGTATCATATCCAATTTCTCTTGATTAGTGAAGTTATCATCATTTTCACGGTTATTCATTCTTGAATGTTGGTTTGTCTGACACGCACACAACTATTGAGAATTATTAACTGTCAAAGTTATAAACAAATGTATTCAAATGTTTCCATGGTACACTAAGGTTTCCATTTAAGAATTATTAATTCTTCCAGTTCTACTCCAATTCTAATTATTTGAAATTTGACGTTCTCCTCATCATCTCGAATGCAAAATTGTTCATGAATTATCAATTATTATTGAAGTCAAAATCAAGATTACACAAAATATCGTAGCCTACTGCAATTCTTTCAATTTGAAATTTCAATTGACGTTTTCTCCATCAAATCAAATGTAAAATACAAAGTGTGATACATCGTTGAAAAGATAATTTTGAGTAGAAATAAAAAATTGCAAAAAATATATAGGGTGCTATTTGAAATAAAAAAGTCAGAGTCACTTCCGGTCAAACCGGAAGTGACTTTCAATTTTTGTTGTTTTCAGTTGAAGGTTCCTTGAACGAATTGGAGATCATGGAATTTTCAAATTTTTATCTTTCGAAATGGCTGAGATAATCCATTGGAACTGGTATACTGGGACACCCGGTATAATACATTCCCTCCTATAAGTTGAATTAATCTAGATTTCAAATAAAACGATCAGATTAGGTTTTGATGAAGTGATAGAAAATAGTTGTGCTCAATTTAGGGGGCTTTGGAAAATTTAATTCAGTGGCTGACATAACGACAAGTTTCCAGAAAGTACTAAGAGAAAAGATCGTGAAGCAGCCACCACGAATGCTCTAGTTGCCAAAAACCTCATGGAAGGCTGTGCATTGCTAGCGAGCCAGTTTGTTCAGAAAAGTAAGTTGAATGAAAGTGCGCGGTATATTTCAGCAGTGAGTTATCGAATTGACATAGTATATTATGGTTTTGTGGGGAGTATATAAATGAGAATAATTAATTTGATATTCTGATAGCCACGTATCCCACAATATTATTTGAATGCAGTCTGCTGATCTTAATTTCTAGCACAGAAAATATGTATTTTATCAGCATGATTGCTGAGAATACTATTGTTTGGTATTCATTTCATTGTTTTGGAGGTTGACAAACTGTTAATGGTGGCAATGCACTTCACAAATTATGGGTCCATTACAATTAGAGATAAATCATATGAATGTGTATGAATGGTTGTCTGCAACAAATAAACTAATGTACATCCTGTATATCGTAAATTCTTATATTTTCTATTGCTTACTGGGAATTTTTGGAACAAAATAATCTGTTCGGAACATCTATGTGTCACGAACTTTTAAAACTCCTTTCTCATGTTTCATAACTACATATAACTTCTGGGCTTTTATTTTATCATTGTATCTGAGACTGCATCAGGCGAACTGAAAACTTCAAATACAAAATTTAATTTGTTGGATAAGGGCCAAGTCTATTCGTCAAATAAATAGTCGGGAATAACACACAATATTTTGATAAGGTGTTGTGTAAGGGAGCGAATATCAAAAGCATAAGGTTTTGAATTGAATACTAATAATATATTATTGGATGATTGGTCACAATTATTCACTAATTCACTCTGCCTATTACGAAGGCGTAGAAGGGCCAACAAAAATATAATTTCCAGAAACATTTGGAATTGCCACTTTAAATTAACAATTGTCACTTTGAAGTGACAATTGTAATTTTGGAAGTGACAACTGACAATTGTCACTTCCAAAGGGAGAATTATCAGTTCGGAGTGGCAATTCCAAATGTTTTTAAAAGTGACAATTGTCACTTCGAAGTGACAATTGTCAGTTCAAAGTGACAAAATTCATTTGTTTCATCAATCACCATGATTTTGTTGATTTTTTATATTCACTTAGAAAGTTATAAAATAAAAATAAAACATTTTGCAATTTCCTAAGCTAACTTAGTAACGAAAGATTCTAGGAAAACAAGTTATATAATATTTTAACCCTATGTATACATTTCCTAGAGAAAAAGAGGTCCCGGGACACCCTGTATATGAATTATTTCATAGGTTGGTAGTTTCAGCAAGAGGGCTATGATTTGATTGATTTTCTCATGTGTCTAAATTAGTGGACCAATATCAATGAATCTGTTACCAAAAATTTTAAACGTTTAAATCTAGGTAGTAGAACAGAATAAAATAACCTAAAACTTCTGTATTTCCCTTCTAACCTTCGTTATTTTTCAATCATTTTGTCAGGAATAGAAAGAAAGACCACTATCAAAGCAAATTCATTATTTACACCTTCGACCTGTCGGGCGAAATGTATTGATAGCCCAATTCTCCAGTTAGGCGTGTCTAGAGATCTTATAATCAAAATTGAATTTGAAGAATTGAATATTGGTCTGAGGGAAGTTTCATTCAAGGGAAGTAATTCATATAATGAATATTGAAAATCTCTGGATACATTGATCAATTTCAGGAATTCGGATAAAGAGCTGTTCGCATTCGAATATACTCTAATCGACATAAAGGAATAGCATATAGACGCTTCTTTATGGAAGTTCGGGAAATCGAACAATTTCATATTGATATTATTGATTTATTGTTCCTTGGGATTTGCTAAAGGTTTTCTGACAACTTTGTTTTTTCCCGATTGATAGAACTAGGTACGTTAATCGCAACTTCTTATATTTTTCATTCGGTGAGGATTTTCGGATGAATCGCAAAATGCATAGGGAACTGGAACATTCGGTGTGTACTTGAGAACATATTCTGAGTAGTGTTAATATGGCTTCATCATTCAATATTCTTTCTTCATTACCACATAGTCCAGAAAATATGATTTTTTTTTGGGAGGTGGAGGAAATCCTTTACGAACGAAGTGTGAGACTCCCTGACACAGGTTTACCCACTAAAATCTCCACTCTGTAGGCTCGTCAGGATGTGGCCTTCGACTTAACATGAGCCCTCTGGCCCATTGTATCTTACCTGGTTCCTGATAAGGTGCCGCTTCGAATTCCCCCCTAGCGACTGCGTGTACCGTACTACCGTGGGAATATATGTGCTAGTAGTACCCCGATTCTGTCCCACTTCGGTGGTAAATTCAAGTTTTATTTGTTATTTTCCACGTGTTTCTTTTCAATGCCAATTTGGGCAGGAAATCTTATCGAAATCTTATCGTAAACTACAATTCGATTCCGAATTTATTGAAGTTACGTACTTTACCAAAATATTTAAATTTATCATTTTGAAAGATCTCTCTAATGATACTCCTTTGGACTCATTATATATATATATATATATATATATATATATAAATATATATATATATATAAATATATATATATATATATATAATATATATATATATATATATATATATATATATATATATATATATATATTGTTATGTTAGGAAGGACCAGTAATATATTTGAATTTGAAAGAAAGAAAATTTAGGGTTTTCATTAATGAGAAGGTAGTTTTTAATCTCGACACAAAATAAACAAGGATAAAAGAAGATTATCTTTTTGGTTCTCCACATGAAAACTTGTCCAAGCTGATTTCGTGGATTTTGGATGGTTCTTTTTGGAATGGTGAGGAGAGGATGAAATTAGAATTCAGATCATGCCAGGTATTGCATCAGCGACATTCCAGTTCCAGGTATAAACTATTTTAGTGCACATCACAAACTGAATCGCTTCACAAAATAACTCGTATATCTGAAGAATTCTATAATTTGGTATTGAACTATGAAATAATTCTTCCAACTCAAAAGAAAAAAGTGAGGTTATATTTACATATCCATCACTGTTTCCCACTATTTTATGAAAATTTGTCAATTGCTCATAGTTATGAGTTATCTATCGTGAGCCAGGTTGATATAAGTTTTCCTGCATAAAGGAAATAATTGTTTTGATAATTTCTGGTTTATTTTCCACAATGATATGCAATATCTTACTTATAAACACTGAACTGAAATAGTTCGAGTGACATCAAGACAGGCAGTGGCTCTATTGCCAGTACCGACTCCTGAGGCGAAGGCGTACCAACTGAGATTAGTCGTGGTAAGAAGAGTAATAATAATTGGCAACAACGTGGCGAGAAAACAGTAACGTTAGCTGGCAATTATTATTTCATAACAATTAGCTATTATCATATCACAATATAACAATTGGCTTCCCATCGCGGAGCTGAATTGCCTACATAAGTATGAGGTATAACAAAATCGAAATAAAATATTCATACAGGGAGAGAATATTCGTTGGGCAATAACAATAACGTGTGGCAGAAATAACAACAATTGATAATACATAACAATTTGGCGCCCAACCGGTGCGAAAATATTTGTAATCATAATAATTATAAATAAATATTAACAAAACAACATCATAACAAAATGGCGCCCAACGTGGGGCAAGTAAGGGCAATATATTATTTCTTAATATTTATCGCAACACTGGGCGAACATAGCAATTTGGCTCCCACCGTGTGGGCGAATATTGGTGAATGAAAAAAAGGCTAAATATTGGTGAATAAAAAATGGATTTGAGAGATGGTAGGAAAGTTGGTTTGGAAGAAGGTGCAGAAGGTAGAGAGAGAGGCGATCAGGAACAAGGAGAGAGTAGTAATGTGAGAGGGAGAGAAATAAAAAGTGAAAGTACAGAAATGGAGAGTCAGCTTCAGAAAATGATGGAGTTCATGGTAAAAGAAATTAAAGAAAATTCAGCAAGTATAAAAGATGAAATAAAAGATTTGGAAGAAAATTCAGCAAGTATAAAAAATCAAATAGAAGATTTGAAAGTAAACTCAGTAAGAATGGAAAAGAAAATGAATGAACATTCAACAAGAATAGAAGAGAAAATGAAGAAAAGGAAAGTATGAAAAATGGAATGAAAGAGCAAATAGAAAGAATGGATGATGAGAGAAAGTATGGGAAGAATGGAGGAAAGGATGGAAAAAAAATGGGAAATATGAAGAATGAAATGAAAAAATTTGAAAAAGAAAAAAATTAAAAAAACACAGCAGAAGAAAGATTAGAGAAAATGTGAAAGAAAATATAAAGGATATGAAAAAAATATGGAAAGAATGGAAAACAAAATACAAACTAAATCTCAACAAATAAGAAGGAATTGTTGGAAAGCACAAACATTAGAAACGAAAATAGGACAACAAAATGAGGAATTTTATGTGGCAATAACACAAGAAGTATCCACTATAAATAATCATGTAGAAAGGCAGGATGAAAAAATAAAAGACATGAAATTAGATATGAATAGTAAACAAGAAAGAGTTAAAATGAAATGAATACATCGATAAAAAAGTAGAAGAAAAGATGAAATTATTAGAATAAGAAGAATAGACAATAATCTAGAGAGTAGAATCATTAATAATGTCATGGAATACAAATAAATAATAAGGAATTTGAGGGAGTAGTTATACAAAAAACAGATGATAGTAACAATTCATTAGAAAAAGATGATAAACTAATACAAAATATAAAAATGAATTTTGATCAAAAAAATAATGAGTTTATAGATAATATGGATGTGAACAATAAAAATGTTCAGATGCAAAAGGGTAAAATAGTAATAAAGGGAAAATAATGAAAATTATGACAGAAACATAGCAAAAATGAATTTTGAGTAGCAAAAAGGTGACAAAATTATAAAATAATTATAATAAAAATGAATGACATGTACTGGCTAATAAAAATTGATTGAGAAAGGGAACATGAATAAAAAAATAATAATAATGAAAATGAATGATATAAACATGGCTAATAAAACTTTTGAAATGAAAGGAAGTAATACAAAGGTTGAAATATTAATAATAATGGATGGTTAAATGTTAAATATAAAAATAGGAAAGAATGGGAACAAATATTACTATCAAAAACAAGAACAATTTAAAATTATGGAAAATAAATAGTGAAAATGTTAACATAAAAGTTCAATTAAAAATTTGTAAAATGAAAAAGAATATTTGTAGTAATAAAACAAGCAAGATTCTATAGGAGGAGAGACAAATAATAAAAATGAAAAATTAGGTAATAATAAATTATAGGCTTAACAAATTTAATAGGCAAGTTGGGGAATAAAAAAGGAAAAAAGTTAAAAACATATTTTGATCGATAGGTAGGATTTCAGAAATACTTGAATAAAAGAAAATAGAATGGAAAACAAACAAAAAAAATATAAATAGAGAAAATATTGGAGGGAACAAAAACAACACATGAGTGAATATTTCAAGAAAGAAAACAATAATGAATAACAATAAAAAGATACTGAAAAACAGAAAAGTTGATACAATTATTGGTACAGATCAGTTAGATGAAGTAAAGAGAAAAACAACATAGATTATGAAGAAGGAAAAATATAGAAATAGATAATAATAATGTGAATTTTGAAGAAAAATGAAAAGAAATGAAGATAAAAATAATTTGTGTATAAAAAGAATGTATGTAGAAATGAAAGTGGAAATGAAAAAAAAAACTAAAGAAGTATATTATAAAAAATATGTGATGAAAAGGTATATTGATAAATAAAATAAGGTTGAAAAATAAAGGTATATTAATGAATTATAAATGAATATAATAAGTTAATTATGTGTGAATAATGAGAAAGCGAAAGAGTATGTACACAAAATAAAAGTAAATAAAATGAGAGATTCAAATTAATAAAATATCTAATTCAATATGAATATGAAGAACAACTCAAGGAAGAGATAGAAAAAATAATAAAACAGTATAATTGAAAGAAGTACCAGTAATTGTAAAATCAAATGAATATATCAGTATAAAGATAATCATAAAATATAAAATGTCATATATGATAATATCTTGAAAAGTTTTCCCTCTCGATCTGAAATAAAAGAACATAATATTAGTAGTTGTAAATAATAGTTATCGTTAAGAATTTGTTTTCTTGAACTGGTAGGAAATCCAGCATAGGTAGTTTCCTGAAATTAGAAAAATAGTATTATTCAATGTAGATTTAATAACTGTAAATAAAGAAATTGATATTCAAGATTATCTTATGGTAGAAAAATATTGAATATAGATTTAGGAATGTTGTTATGTTAGGAAGGACCAGTGATATATTTTAAAGATGGAAAAGAAATAATTTCTTGAAAAAAAACACAAAAATAATAAATATTTATTAGCTAGTAGTTCATGAGAAATTGTTTTGAAATTTTTTGGGATTCTATTTCCTTTATGAAGCCTCTGTATAACATTGCTAGGTGAACATATGCAAATACCATAATCAATCATTTTCTTGCATTTTCAAAAATGATTACAACCTATAATTGTTCAAAATATAACAAAAAGTCCAGATTTACAAAATTATTCTGGATTAAATGTGATCAACAAAATTATAAGGTTGAAACATACAGTATATGAAATTGTATCTAACTAAAAATAGCCAATGGGAGAACAAGAAACTTCTTGATGACAATAGCCAATCAGGAAACAGAGATGGTGAGATAAAAGATTTGAAATTGTGGAAAAGTGAGAACTGAGAAACGTCGAAGATAATTATGATCAAATATTGTATTTAGTTTATAAGAAATGTAAAATATGTTAGTTGATAAGTTTTCTCAAATAACACCAAATTAATGAAAGTGCGACAAGGAACTGCGCGAGTTTGAAAATTCAAATAAAATGACAAAACAGGAATGGTATCCGGGTGAAAAAAAAACAAAGCGAAAGGAGATTTATTTTTTTTTAGAAAGAAGCGACGTAAAGAAATTTGAAAGAAAGAAAATTTAGGATTTTCATTAATGAGATGGTAGTTTTTCAACAATAAAAAACCAATTCAACCTCTGAATAATCTCGACACAAAATAAACAAGGATAAAAAAATATTACCGTTTTGGTTCTCCACATGAACTTGTCCACCAAGCTGATTTCGAGGATTTTGGATGGTTTCTTTTGAAATGGTGAAATCCTGGGAGGAGTGGATGAAACAGGAATTCAGATTATGCCAGGTATTGCATCAGCGACATTCCAGTTCCAGGTGTAAACTGTTTTAGTGCACATCCCAAACTGAATCACTTCACAAAATAACTCGTATATCTGAAGAATTCTAGAATTTGGTATTAAACTATAAAATAATTCTTCCAACTCAAAAGAAAAAAGTGAGGTTATATTTACATATCCATCACTATTTTTCAGTATTTCATAAAAATTTGTCAATTGCTCATAGTTATAAGTTATCTATCGTAGGCCAGGTTAATATAAGTTTTCCTGAATAAAACAAATGATCGTTTTTGATAATCTCTGGTTTACTTTTCACAATGATATGCAATATCTTACTTGTAAACACTGAACTGGAATAGTTCGAGTGACATCAAGACAGGCAGTAGCTCTATTGCCAGTACCGACTCCTGAGGCGAAGGCGTACCAACTGAGATTAGTCGTGGTGAAAAAAGTAAAAATAATTGGCAACAACGTGGCGAGAAAACAGTAACGTTGGCTGGAAATTATCATTTCATAACAATTAGCTATTATCATATCACAATATAACAATTGGCTTCCCATCACGGAGCTGAATTGCCTACATAAGTATTAGAGGTATACCAGAATCAAAATCAAAATATTTATACAGGGAGAAAATATTTGTGGGGCAATAACAATTACGTGTGGCAGAAATAACAACAATTGATAATACATAACAATTTGGCGCCCAACGCGGTGCGAAAATATTTGTGATCATAAAACTCATAAATCAA
The DNA here is from genome assembly GCA_018342105.1 of Gonioctena quinquepunctata. Lineage (NCBI taxonomy): Eukaryota > Metazoa > Arthropoda > Insecta > Coleoptera > Chrysomelidae > Gonioctena > Gonioctena quinquepunctata. Next base: position 162,095 of record JAFIRS010002147.1, read on the forward strand.
ATAATTAACAAAACAACCCATCATAACAATATATATAAATATATATATATATATATATATATATATATATATATATATATATATATATATATAAAAAAAAACTATGAATTTGAAATAAACTTTGTAGAAAGGATATTCCTTGAGGTTGCAGTCAAAATAATGGCCTATGAGAAAAAGTAAAACTCTTTCTTATTTAGTCAAGCTTTCGAAAATGTTTATTTTCATTATCAAGACAAGCTGTGGAGAAAAAAAAAACACAATTGTGAAATACGATTTTAAACAAATCTATAGAACTTACTAAGGTGAGGTTAAGTGAAGACAGCGAACTAAACACCATTTCGTGTTTGAGGACTTTTCAAAATCATATCACTATGACCCACTACTGGTAATATATAAAAACTAAACAATGGCACTCGCCCATATTGTTTAAGATAATTAAATTAACACTTTAAAATTTGAAACGGCACAATAATTACCACATGGTTGAAGCGTGACTGAAAAAGGAAAATGGTAGCTGACAAGTAATACATGACATGAAGTGTCAAGTGTCAAATGTCATCTGTCCAAACATGAAACAGTCAAGGGAGAACCATGTGCTTTGTCCACAAAACAGAAGGAATAGTACCAATCTATATGACACAAAAAAGAAAATTTTTGTTGAATGAGAGAAACAATCAAAAAATACTAAGCAATTTTTATATTAAATTGGAATCAAGTTTCAACAAGTAATTGTAAATGACACTAAGGTTGGAAATATCAGAACGTTTATCCATGCTGTTTGGTTCATTTTTTATGAAAACCATTTCTAGGAAATTCCTTTTATGATAGTTATTATTTTTTGAACATACAAATACAAGAAAAATGGATAAAAAACTTAACTGACATTCTTATTCCAAATGATATTAAACGTTTTTTATCACTTGGCCCAAAATTCAGTTTGTGTCCTAACATAAAAGATTTCAGAGTGCCTTCATTATTAGCTGATGTTGAATCTATAATTTCCATGTTCCCTAACAGTGAACAGGATTGTTACAGAGCTCAATGTACCAATATTATTACCAATTACTTACATAAATTTTCCTCAAAAAAAGATGCTTTACATCACATTTTCTTTCACTAAATGCAAAAAGTTTTTTAAGGAAAATCCTAATTTATACATTGTCAAAAGTGACAAAGGGAACGTGACAGTTATAATGTATAAACAAGATTACCATGACAAAAGTTTGGAACTATTAGAAGATCAGAAATATTATGAAAAAATACCACGGAATCCTGTCAGCACTTTGCAACAGAATGCTAACAAATTAGTATCAGACCTATTAAAAAAAGACTTCATCGATTCAACTACTGCTAAAAAATTGAATATTTATAACTCCATAGCCCCTAGATTCTATGCTTTACCTAAAATACATAAACCCACACTATCTATGAGACCTATTGTTTCCTCAGTTAATGCCCCTAATAGTCACTTAGCTAAATATTTAACTTCAATTTTAACTAATGCTTATGACATAGACAATGAATATTATATAAAAGATTCCTTTGATTTCAGCATTTTCATCAATAATTACGAACTTCCTGAAAATTACATCATAGTCAGTTTTGACGTTGTTTCTCTTTTTACAAACCTTCCTTTTGAAGTTATTAGAGCTAGTTTATCCAATAAATGGAATATTATAAAGAACCATTGTGAATTATCCTGGAGTGCATTCATAGACATACTTGAATTCATTTTTGAGTCTAATTTTTTAAATTTTAATGACACTTATTATAAACAAATTTTTGGTACCCCCATGGGGTCTACTATTTCCCCAATATTAGTTAACTATGTGTTAGATGATCTAGTGAAAGATGTTCTAACCCTCATTCCTTTCAGCGTTCCTTTTGTTAAAAGATATGTGGATGATTTGATCCCCTCTGTACCTTATGATAAAGTAGATGAAGCTTTATTCTACTTCAACAGCTACGATATCAATTTACAATTTACCTCTGAGGTAGAAGTCAACCGAAGCATTCCTTATTTAGATATGAGAGTATGTAGAGGGTTGGACAATATTCTTCGCACAAAATGGTATAGGAAACCAATATGTTCGAATAGATTCATAAGTTTCCATTCCTATCATGCTCCAAACATGAAAACAAACTTGGTGAAAGGTATGAAAAACAGAGTAGTGTGTTTATCACATCCTACTTTTCAAAAGGAATGTTTAAATGAACTTAAAACAATACTAAAAGAAAATTCATATCAATCAAATTGATTAATAAATTACTATTCAGTACTGATCGTCAACCCAGTGTTACTACTATTGAATCTGGAAATACAATTATAAATTTAGACCTTGAAACAGTAAATCCTCTAAGAATAAATTCAAGTCCACAACCTCAACCAATACTAAATATATGAAAACCTTTTTTTCAAAACATTACCTTATGTAAGAGAACTAACCTCAAAACTGACAAATGTGTTCAAACTAGATAAACTACGCATTGCAAACAAAAACATTAAAACTATTGCAAGCCTTTACACTAGAACTAAAGCCCCTTTAACGATATATGAGAAATCAAATGTCATATATAGTATTCCTTGCCTAAATTGTGATAAAATTTATATCGGGCAGACGGGTAGGAATTTAACAGGTCGCATAGCATCTCATAAGAGTGATTGCAAAATAAAAAAAAACAGTTGTGCATTAGCTGAACATAATATTAATTCTAATCATTTTAGTAATTTTAACAACCCTTCCATTTTAGCATTAGAGAATAACTATCATAAAAGGAATTTCCTAGAAATGGTTTTCATAAAAAATGAACCAAACAGCATGAATAAACGTTCTGATATTTCCAACCTTAGTGTCATTTACAATTACTTGTTGAAACTTGATTCCAATTTAATATAAAAATTGCTTAGTATTTTTTGATTGTTTCTCTCATTCAACAAAAATTTTCTTTTTTGTGTCATATAGATTGGTACTATTCCTTCTGTTTTGTGGACAAAGCACATGGTTCTCCCTTGACTGTTTCATGTTTGGACAGATGACATTTGACACTTGACACTTCATGTCATGTATTACTTGTCAGCTACCATTTTCCTTTTTCAGTCACGCTTCAACCATGTGGTAATTATTGTGCCGTTTCAAATTTTAAAGTGTTAATTTAATTATCTTAAACAATATGGGCGAGTGCCATTGTTTAGTTTTTATATATTACCAGTAGTGGGTCATAGTGATATGATTTTGAAAAGTCCTCAAACACGAAATGGTGTTTAGTTCGCTGTCTTCACTTAACCTCACCTTAGTAAGTTCTATAGATTTGTTTAAAATCGTATTTCACAATTGTGTTTCCTTTTTTCTCCACAGCTTGTCTTGATAATGAAAATAAACATTTTCGAAAGCTTGACTAAATAAGAAAGAGTTTTACTTTTTCTCATAGGCCATTATTTTGACTGCAACCTCAAGGAATATCCTTTCTACAAAGTTTATTTCAAATTCATAGTTTTTTTCAACTAGTCCAGTCACGAGACTACCCTTTCTTCTATATATATATATATATATATATATATATATATATATATATATATATATATATATATATATAAATATATAACCATTCAAAACATAAAATTAACCTTCTTAGTCCTAATGATAACTGAGCTCCCAAGCTGATGCTAGTAACTAATTTTGAGTCGGCGTCAAAGAAACTAGCTATTGAATTAGGTAAAGCGTTAAATGGTGGCAACGGGATGCACGGCGGCGTTTTGAATACTTTTTCAAAGTAATAATATCTTCGTTAATTGTTTGTTTGGCGCTGACTCAAAATTAGTTACTCACTTCAGTTCAGGAGCTCAGTTATCATTGAGACTTAGAAGGTTTATTCAATTTTCTGCTTTCGTTCGTTCGTTTATTTAATTTTTTGCTAGTCGTGTAAACCTTAGACCAATCAGGGCCAAGCGCATATTCAAACCGTGCGTTTTTCTCAAATGCCAGCATTCTGCACGCTTTGCTGTCGGAGGCTTTATCTGTGAACAAACGGATTTTTCAAGCTTTTTAGCTGGTGAACGAAGAATTTTTGTATTTGTATCCATTAGAAGAACTGTGTCCTGAAGATTGGTATATCCAAGATATTTTATTTGCCGTGCGAGGTATATTGGAAGTAGTCCGTCCTGAAATTGGAATTGAAAATATATATTCAGTTGGACTTGTCTCATTTGCCATATTTGGATTTTATTTTCACGTTGGGAGTTTTCACCGTTATAAAAGGGAATTTGCTGCACACCATACAAATCAAAACGTGCTTCTCAGTGCGAGGTTGTTCCTGATCCACTTAGGTGGCAACTATTGGATCTTCACCCTCCTGGAAATACTTATGCCTATTTTAAAAGTATTTCGGACAACAACCTCACCTAAGACTGGGTTGAGGCAGGATTGGGCTTGGCGGACAGGTGGAGGACTGTTAGAATACAAACAGTACGAACACCTCCGACGCCCACCCACTGTTGACTCTGAAAGTGGCAGATGAAAACGTTAACGTTAGCTCCGCGAGAGTTGGACACGGATCTTTCGGTCTTTGAATGAAAATTCGCGATTTAATTTTAATTTTCAGTAGGAGCAAAAAGCAATAGGTTTCCTAGGGACGTTTCTGTGGCCTGGCAATAGCCAAACGTGGTGCCCCCAAGACAAACGTGCACATTGAAATTGTCAAGACGCGTCGAAATAATTTATTTTGGTTATCTCGTAAATTCTCTAAAAATAACTCTTATTCTTTTCCGAATAAAACAGTTGATTTCATTTGTCGATTCTTTCCAAGTTTCAGTTAGGAAATCCGAGCGGCCACTTTGCACCTGGCCAGCTATTCGGATTTAGGGTGATAGGAATCTGAGCGGTTTTCCAGAGGAAGGAATTCCGGCTATTCAGGTTCGAAGGTTAGCCATAGATTCGAATACTTCGTGGAAACAATCGCTGCTGCGAGTTCAAAGCTTTGAAACCCTGAAAAGTGTTTCTTTCAATTGTTCCAAAATCCCACGAATACGAAAAACTTATATTTTATTCGTGAAAATATTCCTAAATGCGGGAAGTTACGCAGGTAGACTTCCATCGTCAGAAATCCACCGGAATAACGATATTAAGGGGTTTCTGGCCGCGAAAATTTAACTCGGAAAACTTACCAATTTGAGCTGCCGGAAATTTTCGAAATTATAAATTATAAGTTCGGAAAATGTACGCCTCCCAGATAACTTACAGCAAGTTCGAAGACATCTCGATCGCAAGGTTCATATGTACGTTGAATGCTCGAAAAGTTAGAAAACTCTTCAATGACGGTGTCACATAAATAATTATGAGCCCCATAAATTTGTGGCATGTGATACATAATAAAAGGGCGTCCTTTTGAAGGAATGTTATTTCTTGAATGTGCAATTTGATGTAAATTCCACTCCTCGGATAATGTATCGAGTACCTTCTGCAAAATTATAATTGTGAGTGTTTTGTATATGTTATATTGTTCTTTTCTTATTATCATCTCTGAAAGTGGCATTTTTCAACAACTGTCGGTGTTATGAGCAGAAAGTACCAAATTCACGTTTTTGCTCCACTTAGATTTACTTTCATGCCCTAGGTCATTCCACCTCAGTTTTTTGGGCTTTGATTCACAATCTCTCTTCCGACCTGTGAATTTAACTCGCCAGCCTTGGTACATGAATAAGTAGCCATTTGGTGCAAAATTGTCGATTATTTTTTCTTTCTAAAAACCCATTTTTACACAAAACAAAACATTCGTATAGATCTCATCAGATATTGATAGCAATAACCTACTCATATACTACGGAAAACTTTAGAATGAAAAATAATAACCTATAGATCTAGTTGTGCACTGAGCACTGAAATATATCAATTGAACTTATTTGAATAATTTCATTCGAACAGAATTGAACAAGAGATTTGTTTAGTTTTGATCCTAAAAAAAGGCCCTCATCTTTCAATTGACCAAAAACATTCAGCCAAAATTGCGCGTGATTTTTTCACAAAATAGCCCACCAAGCCTCAATTCTTTGATTTGCTTGGCAAGTACCATATAAAAATAATGGTATTCTATCTTGTGTAGATCAAAAAATACTTTGGTCTCTCAGAAAACATTGTATTTTCTCGACAATACCATTCTCTGTGCCCGTATCAGCTCTCAGGCTACGTGAAGAGCCACCCATGGCTCTTGCAGAATCCAAATTATACTTTGCGATAATTCTTGGGTTATTTGTATTGTTTCTCGCTGTCAACCATATGATACGAAAAACCATAACAATCCATGTGCCATTAGTAATTTGGGCCCTTGTTCTAATATTGTATTCTGTGTAGTCTGCCTCTTGAAAGTATTATAACCCCATCAGGATCAAGTATGTGAAGTGAAAGCCTGATATTTTCTTGCGTGACCGAAAAATTATTTTGTGAGCATTTCAGATACATCCATTTGTATCTATGTAATGAGCCATACTTTTCAGATATTCATCTGGAAATTTAGAAATTTACAACAGTCAGTATATCGGTGTAGTTCTTTCTCCTCAATAGATTCATATTTATAATTTTCCTCCTCAAATGCCTCTCAAAAATAGTAACATTGTGATTCAGTGCTAGACAAAAAAAAACACTTCTACCCACTGAAGACCAAGTGTGAAATAGATTTCTATAAGTTTATCCCTATCTCTGAACAGTAAACATCATCAACCTCAACACTCAACTTCACTGCAAACGTGCAAATCATCAAAATGGCTAACGCGACCGTCCACTGGAAGTGTGAACGTATTATTGTCATTTCAAACTGCCAATTATACATTATTGTCGGTTCTAACTGACAATTATTCATAATTGCCAGATCGAACTGACAATCATACATTAATGCCAGTTTGAACTGACAATTATTGATAATTGCCAGTTTATACAGACAATTATACATAATTGTCAGTTTGAACTGGCAACTCTGATTTTATTTTCTGCATGTCCGTTCAGCGCTTCCATACTATATACCTCCTTAAATAAATATAAATTTTCATGTCTCCAAGTAATATTGAGATTCAACATGTCTCCAAGTAATATTGAGATTCAAATCCAATTATGTCCATTGTAAGGGGTATTTTCCTGTACAATGAAATTTGACACTAAAGTAGAGCTTTCTGGTTTACTTAAGCGCCACCTTCTGTTTATAGTGGGACGGCCACTCACTCCGGGCAGTTTCAGTGACGATATGACGTTTCATGGGTCGATATAATAACTTGCACACTGGGAGCCAAAATGGCAGATTTTACTTGCCCAAGGTTTTTTGCCTGGACATCGACTACCTTAACAATATGATAAAAACAAGCCGACACAACTTCTCATTCAATCAGTTGATTACTATCCAAATTCCATCTGCAGTTCTTCTGTCTGCAGTGATATGGCGGTGTCCCAGCTCAAAGTGTCAACTGAAGGTCAGGTTGTATCAGGCAAGAGCGGGGATTCAGTAAAGCAAAGCACACGCAAAATTATGCTAAAACAAAAACTTCCGAACTAGTCGAATGTACCAGCAAAGTTATAAACGGTGTACACAAGGCGCATCTTTTTGGTATGTTAAAGATCTGCTGGCGGGTTAACCTTCGGTCAACCTTATTGTTTCCTTGCGCTTTTCACTACCGGAAAGTAATGTGTCTGTACTTTGATTCTGGGGCCAGACTCAAGTTCACGGGGAGCTCACGGAACTTTACTGGGGAGACCTTGTAACCTCAGCGATCCTCCTGGACACAAAAGTTATCAGGTCAGGGAACTTTGAAGCTTAATATTTACTGAGGAGGCCGAGATACCTCAGCGATCCTTCAAAAGCTAGGGGGTCATGGACTTCCAAACTTAATATTCAGTGAGAAGGTCGTGATACCTTAGCAAAATTTATAGGGTCAGTGAGCTTGATAGTTTTGTTTTTTAGAGAGGTGGGGGAAATCCATCACAGACGACACCTCACGATAGTGTGGGACTTCCTGACACAGGTTTACTCACTAAAACCTCCACCCTATAGGCTCGTCAGGCTGTGGCCTCCGACGAAACTTGAGCCCTTTGGCACATTGTATCTTACCTGGTATGAATTTTGTTCACAATGTCGTATCCATGTTTCATGATTTAATTCCGCTCCGAGTGCCCTCCTAGCAACTGCATGAACTGCCGTAGCTACCTTGCAGGCTCGTGATTCATCTGGGCGGTCTCTGTCGTTTGTTCAACACCCTGAAGAGTCCTCTTCCGATCTCGGAGAACGCTCGGAATCATAACCTCCTCAGCGTCCTGAAAGAAACCGAGAAGGCCAAGAGTTGTCCTCATTCCCTTTCGGTTCTTCGTCTCGTGGTTATTTGTACCCCAAGTAAGTGTTGGTAAAGGTCCGGGCCTGTGGTGCTTCCTGCACAGGGCTAAGGCTTAGTACTCCGAAATCTCGCCTTGTTCCTCGGAGGCTCCGTTGCGGTACCGTTTGTTTCAAGACCCCGGTGTCATATATCCGTCGCCGCGGCGCCAAAAGCTTGGATTTAGGTCTCTTTGCCAGAGCCTCGTGCCAAAGCGAATTTCCGCAAGGTGCTCCATTCACCGCGCGGCCGCGTCCTGTTCACCCCATACCAAGTGGAGGTGAGGTTGGACTTGAGAAACGAGCTTGATATTAACTGAGGATGCCGTGATACTACAGCAATCCTTCTTGGCACCGAAGCTTTGGGGTCGGGGAGCTTTCAAACTGAATATCTACGGAGAGGTACGTGATATCTCAGAGATCCTTCTGTGTACGAAAGTTATGGGGTCATCGAGCTTTCAAACTCAATATTCACTGAGGAGGCCGCGATACCTCGGTTATCCTTTTGGGCACGAAGATCATGGGGTTAGGGAGCTTTCAACGCATAGACATAGAGCTTGACTTTTTTACCGTTTGCGAACATCACGTACCTGATCAGTCAGTTACCTATTCAAACCTTTATCCAGTGCATTCGTCACTTACTGAATTTTCTCTGATGTTCTCCTTTGCGACTTGCTGCTAACTTACTTTCGGCGATCGTCGTCCTTCTATGCTTCTCGGTCACTTTCGGTGCCTCTCGTGTCTCTTTCTCTGTCTGATGCTCTCTGGTGTCCCGAGGTGGTCGATCTTTGCGCTGAGCTGCTACACAATTTTCAGTGCTCTGTTGAACTAGACCCTATCATGATCCCAGGTACTCAGACTGTGAGAACCACACCTCACACAGTCCCCATACTGACGTCACACCATCAGGATACTCCGCGTTACTTAGACTATGATTGATGATTCGTTTATTCCTGTTAAACGCCCAATTTGAAAGTCAATTACAAAGTGGACTATCCAGAAACTCCAGATAATGGAAAGTTCAGCGGGCCGATTATTGGAAAATGTAATAATATATATTCCAATAATGGTGCTCAAAAACAATAACGAATATGAATGAAGGGAAAATTGTTGCTCATATTTGAATGGAAAGTTGGCGGTGATTTATTTGATATTGTCAACATGCAGAAAGGTGAAATTGACTAAATTGCATCTGTCAAATGTAAGAAGTTAGGTTATTTGTAACTGTTGAAGAAGGAGTATTTTTTTCGATAAAACCATCTATGTTTTGTGCAAAGTTGTACCGAAAATGATTGATTTGGTGTTTGTAGTTTGAGCTGGTGAAAAGGAGGGGGATTGTGCTTGATTTTCGTCCGTGAAAACGGTGCCTAAAAATTCAGTCTTGAAGAAGGAGAAAGTCATTATATCTCGGAAACGGTATGAGAACATCGCGGTTTTTTTTCGGTTCGTGTTCAGGAGACAAAAACATGTAAGAAAAGTCAAACAGCTATTTTCAGGGAGCACGAGTACGACGCCTATACATTCATCTTCATGTTTATTGAATGAGTGAACTAAAAAAATGCCTAATCAAACACACATAAATGATCGTCAATTGAACTTGCAATCGGCAAATTGGCGCGATGTGTATATAACACGGAGTGTTACAAATGTTCTGACGTCAGCATGTGGACTTCGTATCTCGGCCTATGGATTTGGAGCACCTTTGTAAGTGGCGCCGCAGTGGCGGAATCGGGCGAATGACTCCAGATGGCGCAAATTATCCGTATTAACCCCTGTGATGAATGGATTGGTTTTAAAGTGCAACAGTTCAAATTTGTTTGTTACAAACGTGAAAACTGCAGTTGCATTCTGATTCGGCATGTATAACCTTTGAATTAAATTGAGCCCCGATTTCGTAAATGGTCCTAGTGATGAATAAAGGGCAGTAGTAGTCTGCAAACCGCATTTAACCTACCGACACGTGCTCTGCGGATTCGTAATTTGCCTGTCATCGTAGTGTTTACATGTTATTAATTCCAAGTTGAAAAGAGTTTTATATTCGTGATGGATCAAGTGGTGGTTGCCATTGGGTTCTTACCCATTTCAAGTGCTATCGTTTTCGAGAATCAGTCTGTGATAAAAGGAGCCTCATTGGTGATTTTGGTCATGTGTGTCAGGTGCGGGAAGTGAAAACAATTGATTATTTCAGCATACATGCGGAAGTGATTAGCCAAGCAGCAGCGACAACAAATCAGTACTCTATCGAATGAGAGGTGAATGAATATTTTCATATATAATTGATAAAAATTAATCGAAACTCACATGTTTGATGTAGGAGTGAATTATGCGAATGAACAAAAATAATAAAGAGATATTAATTGATATTGAAGAAATATGAAAAGAAATATTGAAAATATTGTTTTCTACTATACATAGGTACATACATTTTCACATATTTTTCAAATTGTTCGTTTACTGTCAGAGTTTGACTGGAAAAAAATTTTTGAATATGTATTACATGGATACAAATATGTTTCATGCATGTTCTGTAGATTATTGTAATTATTAGTATACAAAATTTCAATTGTTTATATCAATGTGAAAATTGAACTTGCAAGATTTGTCAATTGACTCTTTTCCTTTCGTAGATTGATTGTAACAGAGAAGTTACAAAAACTTCCTGCACTTGCAGAGTGAATGCTTGTGATGACTGTAAACACGTCTATGCAGTATTTTCATATGTGAACGCTCACCGAGGGACTTCCAAAACAAGTTATTTAGAACGACAATGGGGCAAACCATCTACCAGTCAACAAGCGAAGGCGATGTATTCCAAACTTTTGTAGCTCATGGTGGAAAAATCATAATATTCCGAATTCGGGAGTGCATTTAAACGCGTGTTTTTGCACCCTACAACACAGCAGTGGTCACCAGACTAATACTGTTTTTTCACGTCATTTACATTTGATTCGAGGTTATTTGCGGCCGACTCTTCCATTGCCATTCATTCATTGTAGGCGCGCTTTTGACACTGTGCCTCTTTTTGATAGGAAGCTTGTAGCCATCGAATCACAATATAAATTCTATTTTGACATTTGCGACAAAAAAATTTGAACTATTGCACTTAGTAGATAACCCTTTTATCACAGCGTTATATGGGGATAAGTGATACTGTCTGGATCCGTTTTTCCGATTCAGCCACAACAGCGCTGCACGTTAAACTCCTCCCCCATGCTCCAAGTCCATAAAAGAATGATGTTTTAACGTCTAGTCTCTGTCACAAAACACCCACACATAGAAGTGTAAGTCAAATGGCAATACTCGGTTATATGTTACGCGGCTGCCAAACTAAAGATGGCGATACTGTTGTTGTGTTCTCGAATGAGTCCTGGTATATTTCTGCGCGCGCACCATTTCTTATTGTTGTTTTCATTTTTGAGTGGATTGCGTCAACTCTTTTTTTGCTTACTGCATTATATAATTGTTTTTTCGTGTAGTGTGTGATTTATATTTTTCTTTACCGAAATGGAGAGTACCTCCAAGAATAAAAGATTTCGAAAAAAGTGCCGTGTCCCCTCTTGTGAAGATAGGGAGAGTACCCAACATCGGTTTCCCAAAAATGATCCCACTGTTTTTGATGTTTGGCTGAAGAATATAAACAGTGAAGAACTGAACAATGTACCCCGTGAGACTATTTATAGTAATTCACGAGTTTGTGACAGACATTTTAGTAATGAAGATAAGGTTACTGGCAGAAGAGGTTTGAAACGATATGCTGCATCTGTTTTATTTCTTCCTGGTAAAAATAATCGTAATAACTTCATTGGATATCTTGCAATTCTAGTTTTACAAGATATCAATCAGCGAGATTCACAATTTCTTGGTATTGATAGAAGTAAAAGAATATGTAATTGGGCGATTAACATGTTAAACAACAATTAGATTAGCCACAGTCCTGGCAGGTAGTAAACAATTTCTTTTATAAACACTCATTAGATGCATCATATTACTCAATGAAAGCCAATCTATCAGTATAAATTTGCAGGAAAATATAGATTTTATTATCATGTTCAGTTTTGGTTGAATAATGATGTTCTACATTTTTTCAGAAACTATTGAAGAACAAAGAGATATGGCAAAAATTAGTAAATCTTCCGTTGCAGGTAAGAATTATTGTAATGCTATAGTTCCAAAATATATGTAATTTATAGAAAAAAACATCCATACAAATGCCGTTATTTTACAGGTCGAGAACAATATGAGGATATTTACATTTGCCAGCCCTCCACTTCCACATCTGAGCAAGAAATTCGTTTTGGGACACCTACAAGAAATAAGATTCTCCTTGTTACCCAAGGTATGAATAGAAAAAAACCTTGGATTGTTAAATATACCAATTTGTTAATCCATATCACTGAATGAACACTAGAGAAATTATATTTTCATTTTATTTTTAGGTCATGAAAGGTGTGATGATAGTTATATATGCCAGCCATCTACTTCCACATCTGAACAAGAAATTCACTTTGGGACACCAACAAGGAATACAATAAGCATCACACAAAGTATGTTCAGAAACTAATAAAGTTATTTTTTGAGAATGTCTAACAAAAAACAACTACTTCCCCGGATAAAGCCACGCTGGACATTGAACTACATCTGATAGATATTCTGAAAAGACCCTAACTCAAAAGAAAAAATCTGAAATTGAAAATATGCTTTTTTATTCAGATAGTTATTCGATTTTCTATTCCAGTCTCAATTGAGAACTCATATAGATGGATGAGGCAAAGAAAAATGATTTCCAAGAGAAAGTACTCACCAGAATTCATTTGTAACATTTACGGAAGCAAGGCATCGCATTAACTAGGTCTTCAATAAATTTTTGTCAATGAAAATCTATTTCACGCCTCCATGATCATCAGGAAGACCGGAAGGATTGGGAAAGACATTTTCCAGAAGCAATCTCACATTCATACAAGTTTCTATCTTTGCAAAGTGGGATTGCTTCTAGAAATTCTGTTTCCCAATTCTTCCGACTTCCTGATTATCCTGGAAGCGTGAAATAGATTTTCAACAAAAATCTATTGAAGATCTAGTGAATGCGATGCCTCTCTTGCGTCAATGTTACAAAAGATTTCTGATTTCTGGAAAACATTCTTCTTTGCCTCATTTATCTATATGAATTCTTAACACTTCTGCGGACACGATGGTATATCACGTCATTGTCCGATCTCCTACTGGGACATCGAAAAACTTATGTATGAGTCCAGCATGTCACTCACTATTTCTTTGCGAAACAAATTAACGAAAATACACCCCATTAGTAAACCAAGAATTGTATTTGTCTGAACTGCGAGATAGATGCTTCCAGTAGGACCATATCCTATTTTACAGGCAAATTAGACTGGAAATTACGACGGTGTCGTCTAGGGAGCATACAGCACAATACATCAAATCACGAGGGTGTCATCCTACAGAATGAAGAAGTCGCAGCATATACTGACAGTGCCTTTACTAACTTCTACCACTGAAATCAAGTGAACGGGTTAATTAAGACTGGAATAGAAAATCAAATATTTATCTGAATGAAAATGCAAATTTTCACTTTCACATTTTTTTTTTCACATCACTCAAATACACTACTGAGTGAAATGCTCGACCGACAAGTACCGAGATATTATGATCACATGTCATCAAATCAAAAATTATCCTAGTCACTTTTTTCTGACATATAAAAACTTCATTTAGTTCGGTGCCCCCTCCCCTTGTTGCTATGCCAATTTTCATACTGTCAGTATAGTATTCCGGGCAACGTTGTGTTTTAGTACTCTTATGGCTTATGTTATTGATGACAGTTTGTCACACAGATTTTCTACTTGAGGTGTCCATGTCATTTTGTCGTTTATATATACCCCTAAAAATTTCATAGTGGTGTTACATGTAATGTTTTGATTATCAATGAGGATGGACTTCGGCTCGTCTATGGTGTTGTTGATTCTTAGTAGCATACAATTGGTTTTTTCGTTATTGATAAGTAATTTATTTCCATTAAAGTAATATTTGTTTTTTTCATGGGTGAGGTTCCTTATCCTATCCTAGATAGAGGCGAAATCTTGATTACTCGAGTTCAGAAAATGATTGTAAGATATATGTAGTATCTGAGTGACAGATCATCCGAATGATAATTCGATTATTTGAATAACTCGAATACTTATCATTCGATTATGGGAATAATTAGATTATGCCCATCATTAATAAAACTAATCTTTATTATTCCCAAGAGATATTTGTTTATGGTGGGAATATAATTTTGAATTGAATATTTTTTGTATAAGTTTTTATATATGTATATTATATATGTTTTACTGAATAATCATCTATAGATTATTATGGTGTCTTGGTTTATGTATATATTTTTCAATAAATTTTGAACTGAGTTCATATGGTTTCATTTATAGCTTCATCACCAAAGTTATACTCAATATTTTCATTCATTAAAATATGATTGAACATAATTTGAGGTAATTCATTTCACAAATTTATTGTTGCTTCACTTATTGACCAAGTCTGTTTTCCACATGATTTATGTGGAATCAAAACGAAGCCAATGTAGTGAAACAGCAATAACAGAGTAAAATGCCGAAAAACACTGTTTCGAATTTCGCGCTATATCTCTTAGCTACGACTTCCAAACACTGGAGGCGCTGAGGAAAGTGGTTCTGTAGTTGACATTGCAGTAACCCTTCTGTGTGGGTGTTTTGTGGTCTCTGTCGAAGCCTCGTTTCCTTGCCGTTGTGTTTATTTCCCCACCTTTCTTTGGGTAGGAGGTCGGTACGCGCTACGCATACTGTGCTATCGTCGATCGCGAGAGATATTGCCTAGAGAAATTTTGATATTGAACGTTTCACATGATAGAAATATATTACACCATATATTTGTGTGCTGGATATACTTCTTTCTCTCAATTTGAGTCAGCTTACATAAAACTTTTGGAAGTCATTTGGGAAGATTTGAATACTTCATCAACTTTCGATTGAAAAGTTTAAGGTTTACACGAAAATAGAAATGCTGTTTTGTATCCAATGAAAATTTTAAATTTTTTCTGATACCTGATTCGTTAGCTTGATTGATGGAAATAAATAAATTCTGACCGCACTATAGGTTTCTTATTTTTCTATTTGTATTCGTCTTGTACATAGCAGTATTCAATTCATTTGGGAACAAATTGTTAACTTTAATATATAAATAATTGGATCCGAAAATAATTTAGTTCAGGAGTATCTGATTCGAAAAAACATTCGTTTTGTTTGGATATATTCCATGGATGCAGTTGTGTCTCCACTTTGAAATGAATTGTCGGAAGATAACAGTGAACACAGGTTTCTTGAAACGACTACTCTCCTTGTTAAATTGAAATATTCGAAAAAAATATTATTGTGTTATCAAGTTACTGAATATAAACCCTACAAAGACCAAGGATATATTATTTTTTTTACCATTGCCATTATGTCCACCTTATATTTGATGGTTATGTATCGATGCTTGAGAGTAACAAAGTAATGAAATTTTCACAAACTTCTTTGAAAACCACGAATATTTTCCGATCACACAACTCAAGATGGCCATTCTCCTGGAAAGATATGCAACACGAAAAATATTTACCTATAAGTTTTTCGGTATAAAATTTCACCAGCTTACTTTTTTGTCATTCTTCAAGCCCCCGAAGCATCAAGTGACCTATTTACAAACTGTCTCATGAAATAATCATCGCCATATTTAATTTGCCTGTTGAACTTCCAGATATTGCTATTTTCTTAATTCTCAGCTACAAGTCGTCGCGATCGATATTTAGAAATATTCAACCGTTTTCACATGAACGTAATCTTCCAATTTTGTCGAAAATTCGAATTTCTTTGGCGTAATTGACATTCATAAAGTCTCCGATTCCACAGCGACTTGTTCATACTGTTTTATATTGCCTTCTCGTATATATTTTTTCTCGTGAACTTCAAATTACCATAGAGATAGCCTTATAAAAGTTCCTCAACAATAACAGTGGTGAGTGAAATTAGAAACGCCACGTTATAAGCATGCAACATGAAACCATCAAGGGCAATTCTCGAGAAGGAGGAAAATCGGTCAAATATACCCACAAGAAGAAATCTTATGTTTAATGACGCGCACGTTAAAAACGGGTACGCGAGGAATAAAACAATAAAAAAGCACGACTTAACGACGCCGAATTGAATTTTTGTGTACAGTATACTATACCTACCTTACTCACCTATCGAGTTATTCAAATACTCTCCAGGGTCTTTATCAGGTTTAATATTGCACTTCTTCACTCTTTCACTATGTTTAGAAATGTAATCGATGAGTTTCTTGAGTTTTACGGCTTCACTTGGAGGAAAATGATATACTATATAGTTCCTCGGCTTCTAGTACCGAACAGCTGGCGATTTTGCTGTTTTCCGAGGTAAGTTTTGCCAACACACTATGTTTATCAGTTTCGGTGGTTTGGTTTAGTGGAATCATATCTTCTTCACGGTTTTCGTCACTGGGTGTTCCATTGTGGCTTTTTGTTTTCAATTTATTCACGCTTTTTTGCGATCTCCACCTCCGTCGCTGGATTCTTTTAATGGAAGGTCCTTCATTGAACTTTTTCAGCAATTCAGCTGTGGTTGTTTGTTTCCTTTCACTTTTTATAAGCGAAATTGTTTTCACTTTCGTGGGTTTTGGAATCCTCACCTTACTTTCTCCCATTGACGAACCAATGCGGTCGAAATTCCCGTACTCGGTGTTTATTAAGGATCACAATGGCCTGCCGCTTTCCAAATATCGTTAGAAATACTATTTTCACTCTGTTTAGGCATTGAGATCACTTTTAGTTCACTGTTTTATTGTTTTTGAGTTAACGAAGGAGTTAATTAATTCACTTTTCAACACTTTGTGGTTTATACGGTACTTTAAACTACTGAATTTCACGAAATTCCTGACATGCTTAAGAAGGTATATTTGAATTCAAATATCAAATCACTGAATTTAGTGAGTTTAAAATCCCTTATTCCATGAATTTTGAATTTCCCATATCCCTATACAGGAGTTGAATGCGTTGACATTGAATTCTGACAGGATCAAGTGTAGTTGTCACAGATACTCGTATGAGAGAGAAAGATAGAAAGTCGCATGCAGGGGGCATAACGCTTTTTTCTTACGTTACAATTTCTACTAGTCAACACCTACCGCAAGCCGTGTAAAGGAACTTCATTCCAAAAAACCATAATGTATGGGTATAGGAATATTTTCCATTGAAAATGGAAAACGGCCTTACATTCTATTGAAACTGAGAACCTTCGGAAAGAATCCGAGACAATCATCCCATTTCAAATCTACCGAACTATATATTCATAACTTTGCTACACCCATTCTCCTGAAAAGATATACCAAATATCATGTACCGAATATTTCACTTTGACTCAGTCCTATCGGAAACCCATCTGAATGGAGCAGACGAGTTCTCCGGAAGATAAATATGAACCAAATCGTCCTTATGAGAAAGCAACTCCTTATTCCATGGAGTGGAAAGCGGAAGTGCGCTACTCTGTATTCAGTGAGCTCTTACAAAACACGGGCGTATGGTAAATCGCAATAAATGTAAGTGATACGGGCTTTGTTGAATCGATCCGATATATTCTGCGAATATTTGTTTTTTTTCCCGAGATTCGAAAGATGGAAACGAGTAAGTTCGAAAACAAAAATATCGAAGGAAAATCCTCAAACAAAAAGAAATTAAATTCCTTCAGCTGCATTGGGAGAAATATGAGTGAATTGTGTGTGACATTTGGAGGGTTCAATGTCTTCCTCCCAATATTATCATATGGAAAATCAATAGAAAATTGAGTTACATGGAGTATAGAGAAACAAATATCGAAATGCAGTGACGTAGACGAAGAAGTTTTGGGTATATTTTTTTTTTTATAATAAATATGTTTATTCACCCAGAATGATTCACAAAGTATATAATATGAGCCAATCACTACATGAATAAACAAAGATAATCACTGAAGTTGTGGTAATCACAGCTTGTGCATGATAGGAAAACTTAATTCTAATATTGATCGATCATAGTTCCCGGAACTCAAAAATACCTTCAGTTCCAGAAGTTCATACATACAGGATGTTTTCTATGCTGAGGGGACTTCTCAATAGGATGAAGAACTCGTAAAAAAAGATCATATTAACAAGAAGTATGTTTGAATAACATGCAAAATAATGGTATCGTTCCTGTACCTCAGATAGGTAATACCAGGAGGTAAAAAGTATATTTCATTGAATGAAATGCCGATGTTTTTACCCAGAATTGCGTGTCGGCTTGCAGATATAATTATTCTAGTATTTTGCAGACATTGAATAACGATCGATGATCGTGCCGAGTCCTATAAAGTTACTCTGTAAATGTTTTTTTGCGAAATGGATAAGTATTGACCACCATTTTCGAGATGATATTTCGTTGGAGGTTGTAGGTACTACTCTTTCGTATAATCGTTTACATCATGATTATTTGAATAATCAGCTCTTTGGATTGATTATCCCAGATATTTTGCTAATCTCTATAATTTTTATTTATTTCTCAAAGAAATTGTTTCCCTGGGTCATAAACGAGACAAATCACTTGTGATCATCTGAAAGTTTTGATTTTGAAGAACAAAGAAGGTACCCGCTACGCAATAGCAAAAATTAAAGGCACATTCTCACTACACTAATCATTCTTCAGAATTTGTCTAGGAAGCCAAAAATTCTGGTACGGCTTTTCCAGGAAAACATCAAATGTGATGAAGAATTCAATCATGCTCAGAGGGTAGAAAATACTGTGAGTAAATTATATAATTTTGGGAAATAAGTCTTTCTATTTATAATTTCTTAATTAAGCCGAGCCGAGTATAATTTCTTCATTAAGATGAATACTGAACGAACAGTCAACATTCAATTCAAGATTTCTTCACAAAATGGTATACAAGCTTTTTCTCCCCAAGGACTCCTAAATTATGTTTATCATTTGATGTGAAATTCCGCAAAAAAAATAAAAAATAAAAATTTCTTCAATCATCTGAAAAAATGAATAATATATCGCTTTAGTTTCGAAAAATGTATTTGCCTCGAAAAATAATTTTAAATGTACTTTGAAGAGTGCAAAATCAATCACACATCTTTTCCTTCATATCAGTAGCATTCGAGCACCAACCGATATTGGGTATATTGTACGCTTTATTTTTTTTCAACTCGACGTTAATGCAAGTCGTTTATTGGCTCTGGAGATTCCCAGCCCAAACTGAGGAATTGCCAAGCGGCTCGTCATTATTCCTTCAATTCCTCCAGTACCCATAGATTGAACAATACGATGTGAAAAGACTTTGATCTTCATGAAGCAGCGAAAATAATAAGTATTCATTTTGATGAATAAATGTTCATTGTGATAAGTGACACTGAAATTCCGTATCCAGTGGTGAAAATTATGTTCGCTAGTGGACTATGAGAACATATTTCTCTCATAGAATAATCGAATTTGGATGCCAATTTTTTAGGATGCTAAAAATATTGGTTTGATTAAGGAATAATTGATGACATCCAGAGATCACACTTCGAAAAATAAATAGAGAACTAATGCTTTCATCAAATCCTCATACATATCGTATGTTCCTGAACATTTTTATCAAGATAAATTCATCTAAATCACTGTTTATGGGTTTTGGATCGAAGGAAAGATGAAAGATTGCGTGCCAATTATTGAGAATTCATATACGTTCTGTTCAAAATATGGAACTCAGTATTTTCCGTTTATTACACTTCACTATTACAACACAATACTGCACTCTGACAACTGAATAAATCAATTACAGTTCAGCATCAAAATAATGCACACTACACTGTATCTGTACTATACTCCACTTGTTTTTGTGATTCAGGATAACCAACTGCCCCCTTTCGCGACCTGTTCAGCTTTTCATACGGTAGGTCATTAGCAATCGAATTTTGTCGCACCTGTTTCCGCATCCTTGGAAGACACGAGATCGTTCGATGGGAAAGTCCAGCGTGATGTCAACCAGTCAATCGCCACATTCCTGGAATTCCGTTCTGACAAAAAACTGGCCGTATTCTTAACAATTCAATTACTCATGGAACAAAAAAATATGAATGTTTATTCCATAGACTAGAATCATAGTTGACAGAGAAAATAACATTATCTATTTGTACACGTTAGTACGTAAAATCTTCACATCATCCTAAAAACCTGTTCTGAAATGAATATAATCAATGAGGATTCAAATAAACCACAAGCAACGCAAATGACAAAGAAAAAATCAATGAAAAAAATTGCTAAAATAGAGTCGGAAAATCTGCATTTTCAAAAATGAAAATTTGGCCATTTTGGTGCATCAGTTTCAAAATGAAAAATTATATTTTATGAAAATCGTAACTTTTGAGGGACACCAGTATAACCATCTCTGATGATAACATTCCGGAACTGATCTGAAGCATTTTTGCGCGAGAACATAACTACGGGAATCAAAATGAAAACGATGGAAGGGTAAACCTTTAATTACGGAGGTCTCCAATCAACACAACTTTGTTTTCAACAAACATGAGAAAACATGAGAATACAAAAAATAAAATTAGGGAACGAATTAGAGGGTTGTGAAGATAAATTACAAACAAAACACAACGGCAAGTTATTCATCACTAGAACCATTTCGTTTGTTTTTATAAATTATATAATGGAAGATAGATAGATGGAATGGTCTTACACAAAAAAATCAGAAGGCGACTCGGCATCTTATGATCTATGCCAAGATTTTCCTATTCGATTTCTGAAAAAAGTCGTGTGTAGTTGGGGGACCCCTGTCAGAAACGAAGTTCCTTCACGCGGCTTGCGGTAGGTGTTGACTGATAGAAATTGTCACGTAATACCAAGCAATAAGGTAAGTGCGGTCAATATGCCCATGCTGGTAATATGCTCACCAGGTGCAATTTTAAAAAGTTCAGCTTATTTGCTAATAGAGGGCGGTCAACGCTTCAATATTTCGTACTTACAGCACTACGAGCCAAATCTGTGTTTGTTAGTCTCTCCAGAGAGGTTGAAGGAAAGACATACGTTTTCGGTGATATCGATTATAAAAATAAAACGTGCTTTAATAGAGTGTAAATATTGTGTATGTTTGTTTACAATAACTGTTGGTACAGCATTTTGAAATACGCCTTTTTACCATTGTTTCAGTATACTACCTTTAATGAAAAATTTAATAAATTACCGTTAACAAATTTTAAGATGCATTTTCTGTTTCTGTCACTAATACGGCCATCGTTAAGAGGAGTTAATATGGCATATGGCAGAGATATTAGGGTTTTTGTGTTTTGTTTTTTAAGTATTTCCTTAGTTGAAGAATAATTTATATATTTTTAAAATAGGCTTTGTTATTATTTTGATAATTACTTTTTGTACTTTCAGTACTAAGTGATGTCTACCTACCAGTGTAAAATTTCAAGATCATTTTTTCAGTTGAATTAGAATTTTGGGTTTGTTTAGTTTGTTGTCACCATTCAATTTGTTTTTTCAAATGAATATACTTGCCATATAAATATGTTGTTTTGTTCTTGATGAAATTTATCATTGGGCATATTGGGCATATAAGGAACATGCCATGGGCATGACAGGGTTGGTAATATGCCCAGTGAAACAAATTTAAAAAAAATGGTACAAAAAAAATATCAAAGATTAAATCATCCATTACTGTCCAAACATCACTTCTTTGGTTTTGAAGGTACGCTTTCCATAAAAAACCGAATTGAATATTTTGCGTTTTTGATTTTCATCAAGGATTCCGCTTAACATGGGCAAATTCACCGCACCTACCTTACTATACCTACATATCCTTCTCCCAAACTCCTCTGCCACAGTAAAAAGTATTTTATTCCTGTTAATACTATGCGTTATGTTATATCGAATTGACGTGCCACATTAGAGGAAGAGCACAGGATTGGTTCAGATCTTCTCTTGCAAATGGAAATCAATATCTATCATTATCCCAAAATGAGAGAGGTCTTATCTCTTCACACTTCTCCACTACACTTCCCGTGAAAGTAGGAGTTCCTCAAGGAAGTGTATTAGCTCCAATTCTGTTCTCCCTGTATCTGGCAGACATTGTGAACTACCTATAAGAATTTAAAGTTATCTTGTATGCGGATGATCTGTCGATATTGGTATCAAAATAATCTAATGATTTGAATCAACAAGGTAGTATCGATCTGATGAACAAAATTGCCAAATGGTTCTCAAAAAATAAACTGTATATGAACTAAGCAAAAACTGAATCTCTTATCTTCCATACAACACAAAAACAAATTTAAAATATCAACCTGACCTTAAACAACACTAATGTGAATTGTAATACCACTGTAAAGTTCTCAGGTCTCACTATAAATGATAAACTAGACACATATCTACAGTAATAATAAATAATAACACCAAAATATTCCAGATACGCTGTATGTATAATGTCCTGACAACCCCGGTAATGAAAAACTTCTATTTTGCAGAAATTCAATCGAGAGTGGCATATGGAATTATAGTCTGGAGACAATCACCTGCTGCCAAACGTCTCTTTATTACCCAGAAAAAGTGCATTCGTGCCATGTTTCGTAAACCTCAAACAGAATCTAGTGGACCTCTCTTTAAAAAGCTACAAGTATTACCCCTCATTTCTCTCTACATATTGGTAACTGCCTGTTACATTTACAAACGTAAAAATACTTTACTCTGCCGTAATGACATTCACAGTCATTCCACCAGGTATCAGCATGTGCTGAATACTCCTCTAAACAACTTAAACCTAGCGCAAAAAGGACCTCTAAGTATCGGAATTCGAATTTTCAATAGAATTCCTCAAAACATTAGAGATGAACCTACCTATTTCAGATTCAAGAAGTCACTGAAAAAAGTACTAATGGAGGGTGCATTCTATACTTTGGAAGAATTCTTCAAAATATGATTTAATGTTAGTGTATTCTGTCGTACTCTATGTGAAATTGTTTTTCACGCTTTATATTAGCTTCACTTGTATGTTTGTTTGTTTGTAACCGACTCCTTTGGGCGCGATTTTGACCCACTTTCAGACGTCCGAATGATTTTAAATTTGGCAGGTGTACATTATTCCGGTGACAATGCATTAAGAAATTTTTGTGTGGGAAAAAAACAAAATGGCGGCTCCAATATGGCGTACGAGTTTTGTGATTATGGTCCGATTCGCTTCAAAATTGGTATCTGAGAGTTTTCATGGTGAGAGAGTATGACTCTCTTGTCAAAATTGGAAAATTCAAGATGGCGGCTCCAAAATGGTGTAAGAGTTTTGTGATTATGGTCTCTTTCTATTCAAAATTGGTATGTGGGAATTTTCGGGGTCAAATAGTATGATTCTTCTGTAAAAATAAAAAAATTCAAGATGGCGGCTTTAAAATGGCGGCCGAGTTTTGTGATTATGGTTTGATTCTATTCAAAATTGATATGTGGGGGTTTTGGGGTCGGAGATTATGATTATTTTGTCAAAATTGAAGGATTCAGGATGGCGGCTCCAGAATGGCGGACGAGTTTTGTGATTATGGTCCAATTCTATTTAAAATTGATATGTGGGGATTTTCGGGGTCGAAGATTATGATTATTCTGTCATAATTGAAGGATTCAAAATGGCGGCTCCAAAAAAGCGGACAAGTTTTGTGATTTTGGTCCGATTCAATTCAATATTGGAGAATAATAGTTAAAAAAAATTAATAATAATAATAATAGTTTGAAAAACGAAAAACACGCGTTGATAGAAAACTAAACTGAAAAGTTGAAAATAAATATTAGTATAAAAAAACTCAAAAACACGCTTTTATAGAAAACCAGACTAAAAAAATAGAAAATGAGAAAAAAAATTATTTTATTTAAAAGAAAGCGTGGGGTGCATGGTATCAATAATAATAAAGTACATTACACATCTAGGGCAGTAAAGTAAGAAATGTCTCAGATCACAGGTAATTGTTGGCCGAGGCGATACCATGCACCCCACGCTTTCTTTCAAATAAAATACATTTTTTTCTTATTTTATATTTTTTCAGTCTGGTTTTCTAGTTTTTTAGTTTTTTTAAACTATTATTCATTTCATCATAATATTTAAACTGTGTGTGCACTTGTACTCATTCTTGTAATATTCAATTGTTCACTCTGTAATTTTGTATTGTCTCTATACTCCAAATTCTTGACATGTCTCATACCACTTGTGGTCTTCAGATGAATAAACTTGAATTGAAAAAAAAAAATTCAATGTAAACCATTAATCCAACTTCAGCATACAAAAAACATAAGAAATTATTAAACATAAGAAAGGATATAATCATCTGAACATACGTTATATAGAAATATAAAAGAAACAAAAATATCTTCCACGTATTACCACTCAACGATAATATCCGACTTGTATTCGCATAGATATCCTACTGCTCGAATCGAGCGGTTCCAGAATTTGTAATAGAAAACACTTTACGCAACTTCATCTAAACGAAGCGGTGCCATGGTCAAGCAGAGCACTTCCCAACAATGCCCGCGCAAGCAGAAAACGCCACTAGCCCCAGTATATCACAACCTGTCACTCTGACACAAACATTATTTCGCAGCACAAACAACACGCACAGTGGCGTGCGTCAAATTTTATTGGCAACTGTGCTGATAAACATTCCTAATTACAAAAACGACATGAATCAATGCAGAGCTATCTATCGAGGGTAATATCATAAGTGCTAGGGGTTTTATCGAGGGTACAAGCATATGTGCTGGAAGTTTCATCTAGGGTAATATCATGAGTACTAAGGGTTTCATCGCACAAAAATTTTGGAAATATTCAAGTGAGCATTTTGTCTGAAAATTTTACTGAGTGCGATTTACGGTCTTCTCATCTGATTGAACTACGAAATCAAAACTCAAGTGGTTTAATCTTTGATAATGAGGTCGCAAAGAGCACGAGTTGAATTTCCTAGAGGCAAAATGCTCAAAAAAAATTGCGATAAAACCCTCTAGCACGAATGATATTTGATTTCCCGAATCACATTTGAAAATGGATAAAATGATCAGAATTCATAATATATTTGAATTTTCAACGGGGAAAATTAAAACAATTCTTGTTCCAAAATTGAAGGAATCGTGTCTGTTTCTAAATTTTGAGACACGAAGCTAAAATTCATTCATTTACAATAATCATTCACTGCTCGTGAACTCTCCCAGAAACCTCAAATATATATAATTTTTTCACTATCAAATGAAATGTTTGTATCTGAAACCGAAAAAGAAAGCCTTGAATGAATTTGAACCCTAGCCAGCTGGGTGAGGGCCTGACGCGCTAACCACTAGTCCACGAATATTGTTGTTGATGTTTTCAATGATTCATTGCCTCACTTGAAAATCCAAGGCTTTTCAGCATGCTGAA
The DNA here is from genome assembly GCA_018342105.1 of Gonioctena quinquepunctata. NCBI lineage: Eukaryota > Metazoa > Arthropoda > Insecta > Coleoptera > Chrysomelidae > Gonioctena > Gonioctena quinquepunctata. The sequence continues at coordinate 187,927 of JAFIRS010002147.1, forward strand.
AAGGGAATTTTCAATTAAAATATCAAATCACAATAATAGTGAGTTGAGAGTCTCTTATTCAATCAATTTTGCATTTCCTATTTTCCCAAATAGGAATTGAATGCTTTGACATAAAAACAATATCGAATCTACTGGTGGTTTCACCAGTATGAAACAGCAAGAGGACATTTTATGAGTATAAAACTGATTTGAAATTTCGGCCATTCGATTGGCTCAAAAATAATGAGGGGACATAGTCGCCCAAAAATTTTGGAAATTTTTGAAAAAGCATTTTGCCTAGAAATGTTACTGAGTGCGATTTGTGGTCTTATTATCTGATAGTAAGGCCGCAAATTGAAATTCCTAGAGGCAAAATGCCTCGGGTAAAATTTAAAAAAAAATGCGATAAAACCCTCTGGCACGAATTATATTTGATTTCCCGAATCACATTTGAAAATGGATAAAATTACCAGAAACCATAATACATTTGAATTTTCAACGGGGAAAATTACAACAATTCTCGTTCCAAAATTGAAGGAATTGTGTCCGTTCCTAAATGCTTCGTGTCTCAGATCAATTCATTCACAATGATCATTCACTGATCGTGAACTCGCCCAAAAACCTTGAATATATATAATTTTTTTACTATCAAATGAAATGTTTGTATCTGAAACCGATAAAAAAAAAATATGAATTTGAACCCGAGGCAGCCGGGTGAGGGCCTGACGCGCTAACCACTAGTCCACGAATATTGTTGTTGATGTTATCAAAATAATAGTTTTCAATTATTCATTGCCCTACTTGAAAACCCGAAGCTTTTCAATTAAAATATCAAATCACTGTAATAGTGAGTTGAGAATCCATTATTCAATCAATTTTGCATTTCCTGTTTCCCTAAACAGGAATTGAATGCCTTCTCATATAATTTTATCGCAAAACAATATCGAATCTGCTGGTGGTTTTCTCAGTATAAAACAGCGAGAAAACTTTTTATGGCTATAAAACTGATCCGATTGGTTCTCTGTTTGAAATTTCGGTCATTTGATCGGCTCAAAAATAATGAGGGGAAATAGTTGCTCAAATTTCTTGGAAATTTTCGAGAAACCATTTTGCCTGGAAATTCTACTGACTACAATTTTCGGTCCTAATATCTAATTAAACCACGAAAGCGAAGCTTGAGTGGTTCAATCTTTGATAATGAGGCCGCAAATTGCACGAGTTAAATTTTCTAGAGGCAAAATGCTTAAGGGGAAATTTGAAGAAAATTCGATGAAATCCTCTAGCACGAATGATATTTGATGAGAATATTTCCCGAATCACCTCTGAAGCTGGATAAAATTGCCAGAATTTATATTATATTTGAATTTTCAATAAAGAAAATAACAACAATTCCCGTTCTAAAATTGAAGGAATCATGTCCGTTTTTAAATGCTTCGTGTCTCAGTGATCGCCCAAAAACCTGAAATATATATAATTTTTTCACTATCAAATGAAAAACGTTTGTATCTGAAACCGATTGAAAAAAACTCCTCGATATGTATTCAAACCCGAGCCTCCCGGGTGAGGGACTGAGGCTTTTTAGCATGCGGAAAAAGTTATATTTGAATTAAAATATCAAATCACTGTAATAGTGAGTTGAGAATCCCTTATTAAATCAATTTTGCATTTCCTGTTTCCCTTAATAGGAATTGAATGCGTTGACATATAATTTTATCGCAAAACAATATCGAATCTAGGTTTTATCAGTGTATAACAGCGAGAAGATGTTCCATCACTACGAAACTGATCTGATTGGTTCTCTGTTCGAAATTTCAGCCATTCGATTGGATGAAAAATAATGGGGAAAATTATCATTTTAAATTTTCCGCAAGCAGAACAGCAGGTCGGATGGTTTCGTACACCTTCGGGATCGTATAAGCAAGATCTGAATGGTTGTCACACAGATTCGTATATAATAGAAAGAGTCAGAGAGAGAGAGAGAGAGAGAGAGATAGAGAGAGAGAATGTCGCAGGAAGAGGGCATAATGCTTTTTCATACAAGCCACACCACTTTTATATTTTATCTGAATGTAATTTCATACATTGGAATGACGTCATTACTCGTAATCAACATTGTTGATCTTGACAGCATTACACACAACGTGATACTTGACAGCAAACGTTGACTAACCACGGCAGCCTGGCCGTTGGCCGAATTTCTCAAAGGTTTAAAGAAGATGAAATATACCAAAGTTAGGAAATTTTAATTATTGGAAAAAACAATTATGAATGTGATCTTTGAACCAGGAACATATAACACATTTTAAAATGTTCAAAAGATTCATTTCAATAAAAATGATATTTTATTCCCACGATAGACACGGAACATTATTTTATATTTGTTCTTCAAAATTATATTCTATACATTTTAGATAAGCATTGAAGATGGCCGCAGGCCAAAAGCGCTTTGCTTGAATATACATTTTTTTTTTCTGATTTGGGATCGTCGTGTTCACAGCAATAGTGAATTTTCGAATAAGTTTTTATCCAGGGTGGTTTATAACTATAGTTGATCGAAGCTTCATTTCATACTTCCGCCCAACTATTCCAATATTCCATGAGATCCGCAGTATATTAATATTCCGTAGGTAATTCACCCGGCATTTTATGGCACATTAAGTAGAAACATCCGACCAAGGAAAGGAACTAGGCATTGTACCAGATTCAGAGCATAAATAAAACAAAAAAAAATCGATGTGAACCGGGTTATCTTTATATTACACGAATACTAGCCTTACGCCAATAAAGATGTAATTGAAAACTGCATTTCGAAGACGAATGATTTCGAACTGAGGGAAGATCGGTAATGAATATATTATAATCTTTCGATAAGAGAATTAAAACGTCAGTATGAATTGAAGTGAAAATATTCAGTGGAAATATGTTTGATGGTGGTGAAGTGAAGATAATTTGTTTACCGATGATACAGAATGTCATCACCACTGCTCTCAAAGACATGCATTGAAGACTTCAGTATTTAGCTGAATTTTATAAAGGAGGTTCGAAAATATATCGGTCCATTTGATATCCAGTGGATACCCCTGAAACCCGAAAAACTAATGAAATGACTGAATTCTCGTCCCTCTTCAAGCATGAAATATCTTAAAGAAATGACGAATTTCATTTTAAGCCTTATTGATTTCCATTGGAAAAAAAACAATTAATATACATTTTTGAAATATCTAGGAAAAAGTACTCCAGTGAAAAGAATGGATTTACACCAAATTGAGAAATAGTATATTCATTACGTTCAATAAAAAATTGGCTGCTAATCGAAAATATCCGTGATGTTCAAGGTAACATATGAGAATAACAATAGAAAATTAAATGAACTTGCAAGAAAAAAATCAAATTACCAAAACGAAATCAATGGGAAAATAAATCTGCAGATCTTTGGAACAGTGACAGTCCTAAAATGCAAATAACTAGAATTAAATCGAATGATATAAGATAAACCAAATACGATATATGATAAATTCGATAGATATTTCAGTGGGATAGGTCATATGTTCGCTTGAAGAATCGAAACATCTAACTCATTGTAAGATGGTACGAATGAACATAATGAAAGTCGGTACCTACACCCCACAAATACCCGAGGAAATTCTGCATCACCCTTCATTCATTCAAGTCCCAGAATTCCGAGTCTTCTTGGAAAGTTCATTCGTTTCCAGGTAGCTTAGTTCCTGTGTGAGGGCGTTGATGAGACCCCTTCGGGGAACTTTTGAGCTTTTTTCAAAACAGCGCTTGTCAGTCGCAAAGCAGGTTTTCTGCAGATTCAGCAAAGTTTTCACAGTAACGGCACAGTTCATTGTCTCATCTATCCATTTTTTTGAGGTGATACTTCAGAGGAAAATGTTCGGTGAACAGTCCCGTAACCAGTTTCACGTCTGTCTTGTCCAACTCAAGAAGCTGTTCAGCTTTCCTTGGCGATGGGCTCAGAAGCCTGTTCGCTTGTCTTTGTCCTGGGACATTACTGCAGTGGTTTTTCATTTGGTCAGCTTCTCAGCGCCAAAACTCTCTTTCAATGTGGGCTTTGGGGAGACCACAGAAGGGTTCTGGGCCAGGAGTTTGCTCCTTCCTTGGCAAGGCTGTCTGCTTCCTCGTTTCCTTTGCCTTTATTGTGACCTGGCAGTCCATTCAGTGTGACCTGATTATTTTTAGCCAGTTGTTGCAGTCTCAACTTAGTGTAGATGCACAAGTGTATGACTTCAGAGCTTTCAGTGCTGCTTAGCTATCTGATAGGATATAGATTTTTGCACCCCTGGAGCCTCTTGAAAAGCATTCTTGAATAAAATCTCTATAGCATAGATAACTGCTTGAAAAATTGGTGGGGTTTCACCTAGCGGTTCTGTGAGCCTAAAACTTGGACCCGTTACTTCCTCTCTAGTTCTTTTGTCCATCGTGGAAACATCAGTATACCATACTGATGTATTCGTTCTTGGTTGGGGACCGTTAATTTGTAAATATATGGTGATTGTTTATAACCACTTCATAATTCACTTCAAAGTCGTGACTGGCTAGCATAATATCTGATAACTCCTGGATTCTAGGAGAATATTCTCCAGAATCTTCAGATGTCCAATCAGATTTCAAGCTTCCAAGTTTGATGCCTGGTGCAGTATAAAGACACTCATTTCCGCTTCCTTCATCACATCTAATTGCAGTAGCGGAAAATTCAGCATTACCTCTAATGCTGCGGAGAGGCACTTGAATATTACTCCTGTGATTCTAATTTTTTTTGGGAGGTGGAGAAAATCCATTACAGAGAGACTCTCGACACAGGTTTACCCACCAAAACCCCTATAGGCTCGTCAGACTGTGGCCTCCAACGACACTTGAGCCTTTAGGCCCATTTTATCTTGTTTTTGCAGTGTTGTATCGATGGTTGCCGATTAAGTACCGCTTTGAGTTCCCTCCTAGCGACTGCATGTACTGCTCTGCAGTGCTGGAGGTTCATCTGGGCGGACCCTGTCGTTTGTTCAGCACCCTGTAGAGTAGTCCTCTTCCAATCTCAGTGGACGCTCAGAATCATAACCTCTCCGGTGTCCTGAATAAAGAAACCGAGAGGGACAAGAGTTGTCTCCTTTTCCTGTCGGTGCGAGAACCTCGTTGTCCCCAACCTCTTTCTGCTGACATTCTGACTGTTTTTCCTCCGAGCGCAGCTATAATGATTCTACTTTCCAGCATTGTATGTATCCGTCTGATCGGTGAGGTATTTATATTCCTTTCCACTAGTGATTCAATGATGGAGTCATCTGAGGTACTAATTATCGGAAGCACCTTCTTTATTTATGAATGCACAAAAGCAATTTATTTGGCCAAGTATGTTTCTTCAATGCTTTTAACCAAGCATTGTAGAGCACTGATCGTTGATTTGCCTGCTTGATAGGCGAATTGTTTTTTGTGAATCAGTCTGTTTAAAAGGATTTCACTTCTTATATGACAGTCTATAATCCCAGTTGGTCAGTTTGGTTATCCTTTATCACTCGAAGCATGTATCCAGGTCTATCCTTCTGTGTTGATGATCCGACATCGAGGAGTCATCAAATACATGCCAGTTATAAAAGTGGTTAGTTATAAATGGATCTGCAAGGATTAGGTCAAGACTTTCTTTTCTAATCGCATTTATTGATGAGGGTTCCTCACCTTTATTGACAATGTCTATGATAGTACGCGACAAATATTCTGAAAGGTGGTCACCTCGTGTGTTTGTGCCTGTGCTTTCCCATGTGAGATGGTGCGCATTCGCGTAGCAACACAGAATAAACTGCCTTTTCATTCTTAGACACCATCGGATGAGGCTTTGGACTTTCGCTAGTGGTGGTTGTGTTGGTGAGTCTTCTGGGAAGTAGGCCGAGTCCATATCGATCTGCCTCTTGTCTGCTTCAGTTGGCCCTTCCACAATGATGATGAACTCTGGAACAGGAATAAATTCCATCCAGTAAGGGATAATGGAGGAGAGACGAGAAGAGGAAACGCTTCAGGGCAAGCTCATCCCCATCAAGTTAACTCAGAAGAATCGAGAAGAGAGCACGCCAGGAAGCCCCTGGCGCTAATCCATACAGACCAGAGGGAACCAACAGACCCCAGAAGAGGAAGAGACCTGCCGCCAATTCAGGTCGGAAGGAGAATCCAAGCAACGGCAGGATCCCCCCCTATTCCTTATACCTCACCACACCAAAATAATCCAGGTAATCTATTCGAGCTCTCGCGCAGGTTAGGGCAACTAGTGAAGCAAAAATGAAATTTATTATTATTTCACATATTGCTTAATACACCGAATAACCAACGGGTTAATACGGCAGCAGAATTTTTCTTTTTCAATGCAGCTGAATAGAGGTATGAAGGCATGTATGTTCAACGCGAATGGAGTTGCAGGGAAGTTCGCGCTTCTCAGCAGCTCCATTCATGAATATTCTATCGATTCAATGCTCCTGTCTGAGACTAAACTCCAGCAGAAACATAGCTTGAAATTCAAGGGATTCACCACCATTAGGGCTGATAGACTGGGAGGCGAGAGAGCCGCAGGAGGGGTAGCTATGATTATTTAAAATAGTATCCAATTTGATGAGATACCGCGGAGAAATGCAAACATAGAATATGTGGGCATCAAACTCAACGACGGAACATGTATATTTTTGGTATACTGTCTGCCTACTATTAGATTCGCTCAGCAGAATTTAGACAGTCTGTTTAGCGTTGCCAATAAGGTGATCTCGGCAGGCAGTTTTAACGCTAGGCACTTGAAGTGGAATGGCAGTCTGACAAAAACCAGTGCTAATGGAATAACTTTGCTGAAATATTCCAAGAATAATGAGGTCATAATCGAGAGGAGTAACGAACCTACTCATTATCCGTTCAACAATACGTCGCCAACGACTATTGACTTGGTTGTTCAAAACGATATCGCAGATCTAAGTGATCTGAGCACAATAAGCGAGCTAACATCAGACCATTTGCCAGTCATATTTCACTTTAAGCACAACAAATATGGAAATATCGAAGAAACCAGGTACAATTACTATAACTGTGATTGGAAGGAATACAGACGTATCCTGAACCGAATCACGTTTATTAATTCCAATATGAGTGGAACAGATAGAGAATATGAGACAAAAAAAATTGTGAAAATAATTCAGATAGCACGCGATAAAACAACCAGGAAAATGGTCATGAGGGAAAGCAAGTTTACGATTCCGGAAAATATCAAAGAACTAATAAGACTGAAGAACAGGGAAAGAAAAAATGGCAAATAACCAGAAATCCCCAACACAAAGAACATTTCATGAGGCTGGTTTTGGTTTTGACTGGGGAAGTTGGAAATACTCAAGCACAGAAAAGAGTTATAAATATATTTTCTATATATATTTTACACATTAAACAACATCACACTTGAAAATCAAACTAGTTACCCTAGAAACTAAAAACAATTTGATGTTAGACACTGCTCTTCAACACTCTCCCTCAGTAGTGACATCTAAAAATTGTTTAGTTAATTAATTGTTTTTTTTTTTTTTTTTTTTAGTAGACCCCAAAACTAAAAGGTCATTTATATAAATGGCTACTATTTGCAGTCCATCATTTGATATGAACATACATGGGTCCACCAAAGATTGATTCAATTCAATTTTCTTCAAAACAGAAATTAATTTCTGGTTCCATTGTCGGGGAAATTGCTTGAGGCCATAAATGCTCTTTTTCAAAAACACACTCTCCTGGTTATATCTAGACCATCTGGAATTTTCATAAATACTTCAAAATCTCCATTCAAAAATACAGTTTTGATATCGAATTGCCTGGCTATCATATCTTGATGTACACAAGCCGCCAAAAGAATTCTTATAGTATCGTACCGGACCACTGGAGAGAATGTTTCATCGTAGTTTATTTCAGGTACCTGACTAAATCCTTGAGCTACCAATATTGCCTTGTATTTCATTATTGTTCTATTATCAGACAATTTTATTTTAAATACCCAACGGAAGCCAACTATTCGTGCTCCAAGTGGTTTTTCAACAATATCCCAAATTTCATTTTTCCTCATTGATTCGAATTCGTTCTTCATTGTTTCAATCCAATTTTCTGAATCAGGACTCGAGACTGCTTCAGCAAATGTTGAAGGTTCATCCAAAGCTATCATGCAAAAATCTTCGTAACATTTTGGGATATAGCGATTTCTCTGACTTCTTCTAACTTGAAAATCAGCAGCAGATGTGTTTTCACTTTCAGTTCGTGATTCTGTTCCTCCACCGATTTCTTCTTGAATGTCCTTGGCATCTAATAAGTCGGCCCCTGCTTCATCTCCAACACTTCTTTCTGTCTTTTTTCTCTCAAATGGATGGAGAAAAATTACACCATTATCATTTTCTGTCGAAAATGTATAATCCTTCGAAACAACGACTTTCTTGCCAGTCCAGAAACGAAACCATCCATTTTTATCACATAACCCACCATCACACCATACATGGCTCTTGGGCAAAATTTGCTTCCTGGATGTTTTTTCATTGATGGAATGCATGAGGTAGTCGATTTTTCACATAGTTTGCGTGAGCTACAGCTTCTGCCCAAAGATACTGTGGGAGTTGAGAATCAATTAAACTTGTTCTTGCCTTGGTTATCAGCGATATATTTGAACGTTCAGCTGGACCATTGGTTTCGTGAACTCTGGGAATAGAATTCTCAACCTTTATACCACAAGATTTGAAGAAATTGTCCAAGGACTTTGACTTATATTCACCTCCGCGGTCACTTTTGAAAATTCTAACTCTTCTGCCTGTTTGACGTTCCATTTTTGTTATATAATCTTTGACAGCATTTTCAACTTCACTTTTATTCTTTAGGAACGTAACTTCAGTGTATCTGGAGAATTCATCAACGAAAGAAATATAGTAATAACTGCCCCCAACTGATCTTGTAGAAAAAGGTCCAGCGACATCAAAATGTACTTTTTCCAATATACCCGAACAACTGCTTCCTGGCTCCTTAGGTATTTTTCTAGTAGACTTGGATTTTTCACAGCTTTCATATTCTACTTCAGGACCGTTCTTTGGTAGAACATGAGGATCAGATACAACCTTCTCAACATCTTTGAAAGTGCTAACAGGAGTATGCCCTAAACGTCTGTGCCAGACTGCCGCGGAAACGTTACTAATTTCAGAATAAAATTCTTGAAACACATGTTCCTTTTTATCCGAAATTATCCATCCAACAATACTTCCATTTTTCCATAAAGTAATTTCGTTTTTGCTTCCCTTCATGGTAATACCTTTGGCTCTGATTCTTTCCCAAGATATGAGAGAGTATTTTAACTCAGGAGAATAAAGGACATCATGGAGGGTTACATTTTTTGTATCTCCCGAAGGAAGTAATGCTTTCAGTTCCACCTCACCAACGTGTGTTACTTTGATTCTCTTATCATTCCCGAGTCGAATTGAACCATCATATGGGCGCAGATTGATGAACAGTTTCCTATTTCCGGACATATGTGAAGTGGCACCAGTATCAAAAATCCATCTTGAATCACTGGTGCTGAAAACTGAGGCTGGATATGCCACATTTTCATCATCGGAATCACAAACTTGATTGGTGTTTTCTGGTTTATTCTTCGAATGCCAACAATTCTGAACGGAATGACCTTTGAACCATTTTTTGTTTTCTTTGCAAAAATAACATTCCAGAGGCTGTCTTTTTGGTTTTCTTCTGATTTGGTTGCTCACGAATGCTTCATTTTCTCCAACTGGAGTTGCAGCCAAAGATAATTCCATGAGACGGGAACAAACATCCTCATATGTGAGATTTTCTTTGGTTTTCAAATTATCCACTATATTGTCGAGTTCTTCTGGTAATGTGGTCAAGAACAGTGATCCTTTGGCTTTGGCAGAACTAGCTAGTGGACGGAGTGCGTCTTCCAAAGTATTGCTATCATTTTCATTGGAACTTTTTGCTGTTCTTTCAACTAGTCGTGACCACAACTCATTGTACTTTGATATATGAACTGGTATATCATATTTCGTGTTGCATTTGATTCCAACGATAGATTTTACTAGAGCATGCAAGGAGTATTCACATTTCTTGTCATAGATCTCGTTCAGAGCTTTCCACTTTTGACTAGCTTGAGTATAACACGTTATTTGGTTCACAATATCCGAATCAACGTTGAAGAGGATGAATGCTCGTGCCAAGGAATGCCTATATCTCCAATCTTCACATTTTGATGCATACTCTTTTGTATCTGATGGATCTGTTGGTACTGGTTCCGAGGCTGGATCTTTTTCTTGGCCGGTTGTTAGATTATATAGATTGGTTAAGTCCATATAGGCATATACCATTGTCTTCCAGGAATGAAAATTTGATTTCCCATGTAACTTCTCGAGTTTTGGAAATTTATCCATTTTTCTGACTTTGACAACTGTCTATACGGAGTATTGTTTTTATATATTATTTCAACTCTATTCTATTTTACTTTTTCCTAATGTGCTTCTAGGCCCATAACCTTTTGGTTTTGACTGGGGAAGTTGGAAATACTCAAGCACAGAAAAAAGTTATAAATATATTTTCTATATATATTTTACACATTAAACAACATCACACTTAAAAATCAAACTAGTTACCCTAGAAACTAAAAACAATTTGATGTTAGACACTGCTCTTCAACAGCTGGGGCCAAAATAACAGTAATGTTAGAAGCAAATACTAATGATATAAGGAGTCGTAAGCTTGAGAACCTCAACGTAAGGGATCACTCACTATGGGACATGACAAAAACATTTCAACGAAAAAGAAAGCCCGTTCCAGTCATAGTGAGTGGCGAACGGTTGGTGGCGGAATCGCAGGAGAAAGCCGATTTATTCGGGGAATACTTCAGCAAAGTTCACGAAATAGAGCCAGACACAACGGCAGAGCACGCAAGGGTTACAAACATTGTCAAAAACATAGGGGAAACGCCCTCAATAAGATTGCCACCCTCGGAACTCCAGAAAGTCTAAACCAACTATGAAGAAGTTCTGAGGGTCATTAAGAGCCTGCCGCGAAATAAAGCACCAGGCCTAGACAAGTTGGACGCCGTTCTTCTCAAGAACCTACTGAGAAAATCGCTGGTCCAATTGATTCATATTATAAATGCAATCATAAAGTGGCAACGCTACCTGGATTCCCAAAGGAAGCCGAAGTCATTCCGCTTCTGAAGCCCGGGAAATATAAACATGACATAGATAGCTACAGGCCCATCTCGCTTCTCAGTGTGGTGGCCAAAGTGGTGGATGAGATCCTCTTGAATCGTGTTGTAGAATTCGAGGAAGAGCGAAGAATTATCCCGCCTGAGCAATTCGGGTTCAGGAGAGGTCATTCAACGACCTCGCAAGTAGCCCAAGTTGATCATGGGGTGCAGAAAGCCTTCCACGGAGACCGCAACACGGTTATGGTCCTGCTGGATACACAAAAAGCTTTTGATACCGTCTCGACAGGGGGGTTGATCACTAAAATGTCGGAGAAACGCATGCCTTCCTACCTCATTAGAATCTTGGAGTCATACCTAACTGGGCGGACTTTCAGGGTTAATGTTAACGGAACTAGTTCGCCGGAGCATGCAGTTGGTGCGGTGGTCCCACAGGGGTCTTCGCTATCACCGATCTTGTATTCGTTGTACACCCACGAATTTCCAACCTTCGCTCAAACGAGTACGGCTATGTTCGCGGATGATACCGCGATCCACGCTCACTCATTTCACAGCAAAGTGGCTGCTAAGCATCTCCGGATTCATCTGGATCGGTTGGTCGTACCATATATGGGGAATAACAAGATCAAGTTGAATCCCAAAAAGACGAAGGTTATTGATTTCACAAGGGAAAGAGCTAACGTGAAGATCCTTGGGAAATTAAAGATTGAAAACTACAAGGTGATGGAGAAGCCCTCAGTGAGATACCCGGGAGTACAATCGGATACGCCTATGATTCTGCAAAAACATATAGCACTGGCGTTGCAGAGGGGGGCAGCCGCAATTGAGCGAACCTACCCCCTCATTGCACGCAACTCCAGCCTATCGCTAGACAACAAGGTACGAATTTACAAACAAATAATTAGACCGGCGATGACATACGCCTGTCCAATATTCTGCAGTCTGTCAAAACTCAAATATTGAGACTTGAGAGACTGCAGAATAAAGCACTCCGTATAGCTACAAATAGTAGTGGGTATACCCGGTTGGATAACCTGCGCGAGCTGGCCAAAACTGTAAAATTTTCGGATTACATAACCAGAATTTCCGACAAATTCTACAGACATTAAATCCCTGGAAGTCCGCTCACGGCGGACATCACGAATGTCAGGGCAAATCACAGAAGGAAGCACAGGGTAATTTTCGATGCTCTAGATCTTTATAATGAGATTCAAGAGCAATAACGCCAAGAATAACAAATTGAACAGTAACAAGTTACCGGAATAACTCGCAAACGATAAAAGAAAAAACGACAAAATGACAAACTACACTGAATTCTGTGAATCAGTAAGATAATAAGGTATTCTTAAGCGTAATTTATAGAACTAGTTTTTTGCATTTTTTCCTTGATGACAACAACGAAAACATAAACATAAGAAAGAACCAAACCATTTAATAATTATCGGAGTAATTCAGTGGAAAAAGGCACATAAGCTTTCAAGTAGGAGGCGCCTTCACCGATTAAATGTGAAAAGGAACAAAAACTAGTATATTATTAAAGGAAAGCTATCCTGCTAACAGCAGCAGGAGCTGTCTCTACGCCTCCTCGGGAGGGCAAGAAAACAGTCATAAACCTTCCCAAACTAAGAGCTCATAAACCTTCCCAAACTAAGAGCTAGTGATGTAATAGATCCATCACATCACTTGTGTGGTAATATGGCTCATTACATAACCCAAAGAAAGCAAAATGGGTTCCATAATGGGCTATTACCTGATGGGTAGAGCGACCAATCTTGAAGAATTGAAACACAATATTAGAGACGAAATTAGAATAATTGAACCCGAAACAATAAGAATCGTTCTGAGAGATTTTCAATATCGCCTTGCATGTTGTCAAGAAGAGAATGGCAGACAATTTGAACATCCAATTTGATCATTTCGAGTATTTTTTGTTTTTCTTTCATTAAATCATCAGTTATCAGTGGTTAAGATAATTTTTTTCGTCAATTTTCTCATATAATTTAACGTTTTGTATAAAGAAAAATGTCCTCTTTCAAACGACATTTTCAAATATGAGGGTTGCAATTAAAAAAACGATGACGTCATGAATAACACAATTATGACACCATCCAAAAGAATTATATGTCGGAAAGTGCACTTTTGAAAATCAAAATTGATGTGTCCAGGCGATTTCTATCTTCTGGCCCTGTGAAGATTTCAGCGAATGTATTCCAACATTTACGTGCTCACTGTATAGTCATGGTAAAGAAGAGCAGGAGATCGCACATTATACAAAAAAAATTGATCATCCAATAAAAAAAAAACTAGAATTTTGTATTTCTATTGCAAACTCAAACTGTAGGTACTGAATGCTTGAGTCTTTTTGATGTCCAGAAAAGGTTCCACTCAGGTCCGTATTGGACATAAACTGAACATTCGAAAGACATGTTCAAGAAGCCCCGTTAATGTCCATATGTCCATATGTTCAGGACGCTTCGTTTTGTCATAATGGACGTCTTAAAGACATCTTATGGGTGTCTTCAAGGGGGGGGCGCCCATCAATCAGAAAGCGACAAAAACTTAAAACAAATCTGTTCAGTGTCTTGTATTATTTATGATTACTTTGCGCTCACCTATGAGACACGACACGCTGAGACTTGTCTAGGTTTGCTGAAAATCGTCGGGGTCAAAATGAGCAGATAGAGATCAGTCAAATATTCCATTTGCGTGTATTAGGACCGTACCGTGATTGAAATATTTCGAGTTTATATTAAATATGACGGATTTCGCCCCTACTATTTTATTAGTTGGAACAATTGAGAAGTACCCAGTGCTTTATGATCACATGGGAAGTGATTATATGGAAAGAAATGCTCAAGATAAAGCATGGGGAAAGATTTCCAAAGAAGTGAACATTTCAGGTGAGTAACGTTCATATTAACAATTTGTAACAAAGCAAGCGCATCTTCGTCCTCTGACGATGACATGATAACTGTTAAGGGTCAATGATTTCATGGGACTTTTTGATGTCGTTTAGATATGCGACTGAATGTTTTTAGTTTGTCTATGCCTGTATCGCGTATTTGTTGCGTCTGTGCCTTGTCGTTGTCTGCCTTAGGCGCTCCGCCTAAGGCGGGGATTGTTTCAACTAATAAAATAGTACAGGCGGAATCCGTCATATCAAAATAAGCTCGAAATATTCGAAACACGGTAAGGTCCTGAAACACGCGAATGCAATATTTCACTAATCTCTGTCTGCTTATTTTTACCCCGACGATTTTCAGCAAACCTAGACAAGTCTTAGCGTGTCGTGTCTCATAGGTAAGCGTGGAGAAATCATAAATGATACAAGACATGAACAGATTTGTTCTAAGTTTTTGTCGCGTCTATGCCTTGTTGGTGTCTGATTGATGAGCGCCCCGCCTAAGATTTTACTTGACGTCTTGGAGATGTCCCAAACATCTCAGGGTGAATGTATTAAAGATGTCTTTGTGCTGTCTGGGATTTCAAAGTTTTGGGGTGCAGACCATCGGGGGCCGTCCGTTCCTGACTTTGTAGCAAACCAACTGATTCATGCATAAAACCTCATCGAAGATATTCATTTGTTTTGCCAATCACCGAAATTTGGTTGATTTTCAATATTCACGTGAAAAGTTATCAAAGAAAGACATTTTCCATTTCCTAACTTCCAGGGCACGTTAAAGTAAAAAAGTTATATGCAGTACTGTTGATATTTTGACCCAATATATACATTCCCGAGAGGGACGTCCTGAGTATATATGTACAGATAGATGTTTTTCTCCGCGTTTTGGTGATCATGGATATTTTGAATATGGGTTGAATCATGTATGGAAATTCAATAATTTCAATGTTTTCAGCGTAATATGCTTGTCCAGGGTTACTGCAAGAGATTGGTACTCTAGTGCAGAGCGAGGTCCTACCGAAAATATTTCATGCTCCGAATATCCTTATATACCTTCTGCTGTCTATCGAGCTACTACCTAACTCGCACCAATAACTATTATTTTCTGCCAGATTTTCCGGCAGCAAATAATATTCTGAAAGGTTCTGTATAGTTTGGCTTGCAGATTAACTCACAAATTTGCTTCATATGTGCTTGAAGTTGAAATATTATGTATGTATAGTTTCTCCTAGAAGATATTGTATAATAATCGACGCAAAATATTGTGTAATAATTTTTTTTTGTGTTTCCACACAGCGTATTTGCCGCTTCTCTTTAACCGGCAAAAAAAAGGAGGGGGTTCTCTAGTCGACTCGTATATTTTTTTTATGTATGACCACGCATAACTTTTCACAGAGGAATCCGATTTTGATGGTTCTCAATTTAATGAAAAGGCTATACCTAAGAGTAGGAAAATGGGGGATGATTGTTGGTTCGCCCACTGAATTTTCACTTCTCAACCGATTCGCATACGCATAACTCTGTACTGGGTTATCTGATTCAGATGATTGCGTTTTTATTGTATAGGGTATGCTTCAAAGTTAGTCCCGTTTGAATTTAAAAAATGTTACACTTGAGGGTAGAAAAAAAGGGGATGATATATTAATTTTAGAATGAGAGAGTCATTGAAATTCGTATTTGGGCTCTTTTTCACAAATAAAGAAAAATGTGTTTCGAAGTTTTCGAAAATTCAACTCAACAACAACAAGGGGTGAAATGAGGGTTGAGAGTCTGTATAGTAAGTTTTAAAGTTGGGATCATAAAATTGGTTTGGGGGTTTGGGAATTCAAACCCTAGAGGGGTAAAATGGGGGAAATTGGGAAGCAAGTTTATAGGAATTCCGTTAGTTTTCAAGTTGGGATCATAGAAATTGGGATTTGAAGTCTTTGTTCAGAAGAAATATGTATTCCAGTGTCTTCAGAGATTCAACCCCTGAAGGGGTGAAAAGGGGGGTGAAAGTTTGTATGGGGGTTCCGATAGTTTTCAAGGTAGGGTCATAAAAATTGGTATTTCAGGTATTTGTGAGGGATTGAGAAATAATTTTTTCAGTATTTTCATAAATTCCGTCCCTGAAGGGGTGGGTTAATTTGTAATAGTTGACACAAAAAATACAAAGTTCAACGCGGGCGAAGTCGATGGTACCAGCTAGTTATAGTATATAACATTAATATAATAATTCTGTGAACTGTGAACATCGCTCCGTGACATTCGAATCTTTCAGTGAGACATAGAGTGACAATAAATTGGAAAAGTTTACTTATTGTGCATAAAGAGTGCGAACTTCAATCTGGAACTGTTTTCAAGAAAACGCATTTGTAAGTTTCTGTCCTATAATGCTTAACAATGGTTAATTGCACCGAATGTTCAACGGCGATAAGCAGATCGAAGCCGGCAATTTTTTGTGAGGCCTGCAAAAACCCTGTTCACTCGTCGTGTATTTCTAAAACTATTGATACACTCGCCGCAATAAATGCGGTACCGGGTCTCTTTTGGGGATGCGAAGACTGTATTAAGGATTGTGTCTCAATTAACAATGAAGAAATCAGTCAGCTTCTAGACTCAAAAGTAGATGATGCGTTATCCAAAATCAACGTTCAAATAGCGGCTATAAGATCTGATGTAACTAAAATATTCAGGGAACCGGCACTCGATAGTACCCCATGTTGTCGAAAATAAGAATCACCCCGCAGTTATTATTCATCCTAAAAATGAAAATCAGTCTATCACAAAAACCAAGTCCGAGCTTATGACTAATGTCAACTCATCTGAAAATGGCCTCCACTTGGCCAAAATCAGGCATATGAAAGATGGCGGCATCCTCATCGGATGTAAGTCTAAAGAATATAACGAAAAAATGAAAAGACTTGTTGAAGAAAAAATGGCAGAATCCTACGTGGTTCGGGAGTTTGCTGGTATCAACCCAAGAATTCGCGTGGTAGGAATGTCTGAACAGTACTCTGATAGTGTATTGCTTGATTTATTAGTGAAAAATAATCCCGATATTTTCTCCGGATCTTCCGTCTGTACTATAGTTAAAAAAATTCCCACTCGGAAAAATAACAGTATTTTCCAAGCTGTGATTCAAACTGAGAAACACTGTTATGACAGAATAATGAAGACCGGCAATCTGTTCATTGGCTTTGATAGTGTTTTTGATGCAATTGATATTTCTCGATGTTTTACATGTTTTACCATTCTTCTAGAAAATGTAACAAGCCTCTCTCCTGCCCACTGTGCGGTGACAATCACGAAGTTGAGGCGTGCAATTCTCAAATACGGAAGTGCACTAATTGCGTTAAACTTGGTGGAACAAATGTCTCAATTGATCATGCGGTGTGGGAAAAGGAGAAATGCACTGCTTACCAAACAGCTGTCAAAATATTCAAAATTGACGTGCTTGGCTGTTTGTAGCAATCACCATCTTCTTCCGAAACATTGAATAATCTCGTGTCTTCCCATGATAATACTTTTCCACGAAATAGAAACTGCATAGATATTTTTCATCAAAACACTCGAGGTTTGCGATCTAAAACAGACCTTTTCCTCAACTCAATTTTGGTGAACGAGTATCCAATTGTTGCACTGACAGAAACTTGGTTGAACGACTCGATCAAAAATGAGGAGCTATTCCCAAACTTTTATCAAGTATACCGCTCAGATAGAAATTTCAATGAATGCAATTGCACAAGAGGCGGAGGAGCTCTTATTGCAGTGTTAGACTTAATACCTTTAATTCCTCATGAACTGGTCACTCGTAGACATTGTTATGGTGGAGATAGTTTCTAATTCAACTTCACTGTTTGTCATCAATATTTATGTTCCTCCCTCTCTGTCAAACGACAAATTCTTTATCCTGTTCGAAACACTCACCAACATCCAAGTTGCCTATATCAGTATTATTCTCGTCACGGGTGACTTCAATATACCTTCATATGTCTCGTTTATACAGGGTGACCAACTGAATACAACAAACAATATCTTACAGAACTTTCTGGAAATCAGTAATCTGTCACAGTATAACTGCATCCATAATGATCATGGGAGAATACTCGACTTTGTACTATACGGTAGTAATGCTGAGTGCAGTGTCCAGAGATCATCTGATCCCTTAGTACCCGAAGACAAACATCACCTCGCCTTGAATGTACATTGTAAATCGAATATGGCTCTTAATCTGAAAAGAAACTTCGCCGCCTCTCAATAATGAGTACAACTTCAGGAGAGCAGATTTTGCCCGGTTGTATGACCCTATAGCTAATATTGAGTGGACCTTTCTTGAAGCTTTCGATAGATCAAATGATGCTTGCTCTTACTTCTACGGAAAAATGTAAAATGCATTGGATCAATGTGTACCCCTACAAACTGGTAACGTCAAGCGTGAATATCCGCCGTGGTTAGACAGGGAAGTTATTCGTCTAATACGCCTCAAGGATGAATTCACTCGCTTGAGGGCAAAGATCAAGTCTGACGTTGACAATTCGTACAAAAAATATGTAAAATCTGCTGAAAATGACATAAAAGGCAACCCAAATAAATTTTGCGCATTTATGAACAACAAAAAAGGATCAACTGGCATATCTGCCAGAATGACCTACGAAGAACAATCTTTTGAAACCTATAACTAGGGATCTTATATTATTTATTTACATACCTATTGATATTTCTGGCGAGTATTTATAGTCATAAGACATTGAACCTCAAATTGAAATTCATGGCCATGCAGTCCAAGCACATTCGATAAAACTGATAAATGATAAAAGTAACCAAACAAAAGAGTCACATGACTCAAAATGGCCAGTCCAGTTGGCGTCGTTGGCATTGGCCGATGAGTAAATGTCGGAATGTCCTCATTGGATACAACTGATCACGTGATACACTAGATCCCGGTGGCCTGACGAAACAATCATAATAGCGCGGGTTATTTGAATACTTCTTTGTAAGTATATTTTCATTGTGTCAGATACATAACTTTCTTTTCAGTTATTTTATAGGAAATATTTGGATGATTCAGATATATGTCTTTTATAACCACGTTTTATCTGTGCATTTGAAACATTACAGATACACTGCTCCGCACATGAAATGTTTACGATATATTTCTGAAACAAATCTTTTGAATGTTTCAAATGGTACCTATTACGGTTCCGTTGACATGTTTCAGACACCTTATGTGTATAGGGGGATGTATTTCCGGACGAAAATTTTCCATGGTTGCAGTTATTATAATTGAAGTTTCCATTTCAGGAAAATAAGTAGTCAAAGAAGGTATTCGTAAATTGAGGTTCAGCCAACAGTTGAAGAAGAGTGACAGCGGAGCCAAAACTAGAAAAGTCGAATTAACTATAAGCATAGATGGAGTAGCTATACAGGAACCTAGGACACATAACATATTACACCAATTATCAGTTCTCAAACCGAATTCAGTGATAGTGATCCGCATTCACAAGTCCTGAACATACCCTATTTCGAAGAAAATGAAGTATTGGTAGCTTTGAGACAGCTGGAACCAAAAATGACTACGGGTCCCGACAGCATCCCTGCACTAATGGTCAAAGACTGCGCTTAAACCCTGGCTAATCCACTAACAAGCCCGATAAATATCTGCGTCAAAACTAGTACCATCCCAGACCTATGAGAATTGTCTAAAGTTCGCCCAATTCATGAAAAAGGGGATAAGTCGGATGTTGAAAATTTCAGAGCCATATCAATAATATGTAATTTCGCTAAAGTGTTTGAAATTATCCTGTACAGCAGGTCATATCCTCATCTGAGCAATCAAATCTCATCACTTCAACATGGTTTCATGAAAGGTCGCTCGACAACCATCAACCTTCTCAACATCACTCAATACATTGCAGAGAATACTGATAGGAGATCCCAAACCGATGTCATCTATACGGACTTCTCGAAAGCGTTCGACAAACTTGATCATGGAATACTACTATCAAAACTGTACAGGTATGGCTTTTCTCAGACCCTCATCAAACTCTTCGTGTCATACCTCACCGACAGGCGACAGTATGTCATATTCAATGGCTTCAAATCTATTGAATATGCATCGTACCTCAGGTGTACCTCAAGGAAGCAACCTTGGTCCACTCCTCTTCAACGCGTTCATAAATGACATAGTTGAGGTCATTGACCTCAACTGCTTAATATACGCCGATGAACTAAAATTATTACTGTCTTAATTGTCCCTTAACCTGAAACGCATTGAGCAATGGTGCTTCCGTAATAAGCTTCCTCTCAATGCAAGTAAATTTAATGTAATGACATTCACTTTGGAGGAATCAGCCACTTTTATATCAATATTCAATCAACGACATTCCCCTCCAACGGCCTGTCACATACACCGATCTTGGTCTTATTTTCGACTCAAAATTATCCTTTGCCCCTCATATTGAAGCCACTCTGTCTGCTGCAAACAGAATATATGGATTCATTGCGCGTATCTCTAAAGATTTCTCCGACCCATCTACATCGAAAACCTCATACTATGCTTTCGTCAAATCAAAATTAGAATACGCATCTTTGATCTGGAACCCACATCATCACTTATATATAGAGAAGGTTGAATCGGTTCAGCGTCGCTCCCTTAAACTTCTCTCCTATAAAACGGACCACATATATCCACCAATTGGCTTTCCCCATGATGCATTGTTGGCTAGACATGCTATGAACAGCCTAAGCTGCCGTCATAATTGTCACAATTTTCCTGTTCAAACTTATCAACAACCTAATTATTGACCCACATATTCTGCAAAAACTCAATTTCAATGTACCTAGACCATCGCCTAGAGTAGACAACACGTTTTATCCACCAACACCACGAACAGATATCTTGGAATACTCACCGCTGCAAAACATGTGTGTCAATTGTAATTCTGCGAATTGTCAGATTGATATTTTTGACTGTTCAATCTCTGCGATTAAATCCTATTACTTTAGTTAATCTCGAAATGTATTATTACTTCGTTAATTTGTTACTTTGTATTGTAAGGTATTTGTAACTTATATTCCTGTTCTGTAGTTGGGTGTAACCTGAAGAACAGTGTATCAAAAAATAAATAAATAAATAAATAAATATAACAGTAAATAGTTAAAGTAAGGTGAGTGAGTGAATATTTCAAAAGTAATCGTAGATTTTAGTCACAAAAAATTGAAAAATAGAAACTTTTTAACAAGAAATTGAACCGATGAAAGAAGAAACTGAAACGCAAAAAATAAAATAGACTCAATAACTGAGCTGCAAAACTATTGTAAGTAACTTATTTTGAGTCGGCGCCAAACAAACAATCAACGAAGATCATTGAATTACTTTGAGGAAATGATCAAAACAAAATAACATTATAATGCAATGTCGAATCTCCAGCGATAAACAATAACATTCCAAAAATGCGCTTTCTGCGCGACCACTTGCAACGACGTGTGCCCTTTCCGTAAGCTGTCTCGCTGATAGTAACGCTCGGCAATTTCCGGCCAAGGGACGCGCCGCGCAACCCGTTGCCTTCATAGTACGCTTTACGAAATCAATTTGCTGGTTTGTTTGTTTGGCGCCGACTCAAAATTAGTTACTCAAATGAGTTTTGGAGCTCAGTTATTAAGACCAAACAGGTTCATTCTATTTTCCGCTTTTCCGTCAGTTCAAGTTTCTATGACGTCATAAGTCCATCGATTTGGCATTCTCCCGAGTTGCCAGTTTTGTAGAACTTCTGAGGAGATTTCATAATGCTTCATTCTATGACTAAAACAGAACTTGTATCAACATGTGTTATATTGAAATGAAGACTTCGTGTTTGATAGCTGTTCTTGATTCAGTTGATCTTGAAAAATATGTATGTATACTAAGTGCTTTTGTCATTATTCTAACGAAATATTATTAATAACGCTTGGCAAAGCTGTAAGTCCTGGCACTTTTGGCGATCGGCGAGTTGCAAGTGTCACCATTTTCAAGAACTTCTGACGAAATGTTATTTTTCTTCATCCTATGAATGAAACAGAACTTATGTCAGCATGTGTTATATTGAAATGACGACTTCTCATTTGATAGCTGCTCTTCATTTAGTTATTTTTGAATAGTATGTATGTATTCCGAGTGCTATGTGATAATTTTTTCGGCCTGCTCACATTGTGAAGAAAATTATGAATAACGCTTGGCAACTCTGTGATTATCTTAGGCTCTCGGCGATCAGCGATAGTTCTGAACTTGTTTCGTCACATTCTGGTGCGGTTTCCGTAGTATTCAAACAGAAACTTCTCTTTGGGATTTTTTCTGGAAAAACTACTTGAGAAAATGAAAAAAAATCCAACCACTTTTCTCATCGTTCTGGATATTGTAGTATTTTTTCCAGAAATCAGTCATTTCGCCTATTGTTGCGAAATGAAAGATTATGTCATCAGAAGTCGTCTAATCGTTCGCCTCTCGGATCGCACTCTCTGCAGTAGGTAACGTGGGGCTCTTTTCACCAAAAGATTGCTGGACAACTGAAATCATCATGGAGTATCATTCTGAACATATGGTCCTATCAGCAGTATTATCCTCCATTTCGTAGATCATGTCAAACTGACATGCTGATGCCAAGACACCAAGATGTCTAAAAACATGGTGTATTCACTTATACCTGTTAAATATTGGGACAAACTGGGGGACAACAGCCCACTTGATGAAGGGAGTTATCTAGAGTTTCAGATGGCGCCGACGTCGTTTCTTGTCATAATTCAGTAAACTGCAATTTCATACCACACAGGGTGTTTTTGTGATTTGTGTCTCCTGATCCGTTCTGTGATTGTGCTTTTGTCGCCTTTAAGGTTATGTCAATTCGTTGTGAAATATTTTGAGGTTGATCGATCGATGTAACATATTTTAGAACAAACTATTCCATGTACTTATGTCAGTGTTATCAGGGTTATTATATATTGTCAGTATTATATATATATATAATTACTCTGAGTGTTATATTGAATTTTCGAGAGGGTTCCGAAATAATTCTAATTATGAACCGTACCAATTCATTTTGTATAGTGAATTTTCTATTAATACAGCTCCACCGAATTGGCACTTATGTATTTCTGTCCCTGTTTGCTCGTGATAAAAATCTTGTGATGGAGCGGATAATGATTTTAGGAAGTGCTGTAAATTACATACAATTACTTAATTGAGCTTTCAAACCAATAAAAGTACGGGAGATGCAATCTCTTTCGCTTTCTGAAAAATCTATATTCTAGTCTGAAGGAAGTGTTTTGCGACATATCTAAAGCTTTTGACTGTTACGTAAGCTTCATCTCTACAGCTTCAGAGGACGAAGCTTCAATTAGTTCAAATCCTATCTGAGTGAAAGAACCTCTCAGCTTTTTGACAAATTAAGAGGTGTTCACTATTTTGGCAGACAACACGACTATCTTATCGCAAGAACTCAAATTACCTTCATATAGCGGAGTAAAAATAGCTTAAGATCATGCATTATTTTGGAATCCTGGAGGACTCCATGGATTTTCCTAAAACCCTCTGATATTACTTGGAAATTGCTTGCAGAAAAAAGTTAAAAACTTATATTCGTGCACTGCTTGTTTATTAATTGTTTAAACAATGAAAAACAATTTTGTTAGGAAAATGTTACCCAAATTAATGCTATAGGGGTTTTTGAGGTCTCTGAACCAGAATGACATTGAAAAAACGATAGCGTGACCAGTCTTAAAGGTAGATTTCATGAATGATAATTTACAGATACCTATTTGTTATTTATGTGTACATCTAAGAGAAAAAAAAATCGGGTAAAATTTGTGAGATAGTGAAGCTCTATCAAATGACTTATAGTTTGCCGATATTGGGTATAGAAATGAAATATTGCGAAGTTTTTCAACAGCTGCCATTTTGAGACTATTGGACCATTTTCGCTCGTGGCGACGTGCTCCTCCAGCGCTGCACTTCAGAGTCGCCGCCACACATTTTTTTCGCATGTTAGCGAAAAAATTATGCAGCTCAGTTTTTATTTTAAAGAAAAATCTTATCTACCTTTATCATGTAAATTTTTCCATTTTTGCGAGTGGCACCATTATTTATTAATTTTTTTTAAATATTCAATATACAATGTAATTTGGCAACTTATTTGTTAAATAATTAATTAAGCACATACTTTAAGGTTGGGTACTTTTTATATGTTCTTCCTTACTAATGTACAGTAGAAAGTTCTCGCAGTCCCCTGACTTTCTGAAGCTAAAATCTAATATTATTCCACTACTAGTAAAATGACTGTATAAATTAATTTGAATCTTCTCTGAACTTCTGCCCATTGGAATAATTTTTTTCAACTTGTGATTGTAATGTATCCAGTCAAATAAGTTTATTGTTACTTTAATATTTACTTTTTATATTATATATATTTTGTATGAAATTTTTCCCATGAGATGACAGTCTTCTGACGAAAAATATTGGGAAATTCTAAATATAGTGGATATTTTCTTCCAAAGAGCTATGAGACCCTCTGGGACGGTTCGGAATTCACTAGCCAAAATCAATATATCTTCATAGAATGAAAAGTCCACGCTTACTTTTGAAATTCATGTGTTTATTGAAAAGTGATAATCATCCTAATCATAGTCATTAGCCTTATCGATCTTAGGAGTGGGCCTTGTTCTTCTGAACAACTGCTTGGTTTAGATCACCCTCCTCCGATTATCTCATGCGGGGTGTTACTGAAAAATAAAAGATTTTATGATATCTACAATGAACTCTTTGATTTTGTTCATGTCAGAAAGTTGTTAGAGAGGTAATAGTCCGGCAGAGATGGGCAGTGAATGGTTTGGTACTAGTTTGTATCGGAAAGTTTAATGGAACAATGTCATCGGGGACATTTTTCAATCCCCTCAATTTTCAAGTTAATTCATCATCTAGAGACATCAGTCCACTCTCCTACCTTTTCTCATTCCTTCGTGGAAGTTTCCATGATCCGAAAAAGGCCATTTGAGAAGAAATCACTTCGAAAAAATCGCCAGGTAGACCTCAAGAAAAATCTGATTTTTGACAGACAGATGTAAACATTGTAGTAAGTTTCGAGGATTTCCTCTCATTTTCGCGCCAACTGTTCTGTTCGTGGCACTATAATCTTCGTAAACGATCAATTCACAATTTTTTGCATGAAGTAATGTTGACAGAAAAAGGAAATTTCATAGGTTTGACATTTTGCGTGACACAAACAAACATTCCTCAACCGCGCCATCTACTCATGAAGTTCTAAGCAGAATTTAACGTTTTTCATTTGTTGTCCCCCAAAAATTCTGAACAAAGTCGAATCAGTGAATACACCAGGGTTTTTAGGCATCTTACACCAAACCTAGTTGCTGTAACAGATTAAGTCATTTGGAAAACTGCAGCAGAATGAAGAGATCGCGTAGCTTGGCAGTTGGAGAACAATATGAGGTTGGTCATGAAGAGAACTTGCAGATGGCGGAAATGTCAGCAGAAGTAAGTGCACGTTTGGTAGGGTCATTCACTCTTTGACGTTTTGAAAAACATAATTAACTTATGTCCCGTACTCACATATGCATTGAACAGGATCTACTGTACACAATCAAATCCCCATGGTTCTGAAAGAGTCTGGTATGGAACAGAAAGTATATGCAGCCATGCTCTTGCATCTTTCAGTTTAGCCTTAAAATTATAACAGATTTTTTTCCTGTATTTTTCGCAACTGGTGGTGGAATTTACTTTTTATCACCAGTTGCGAAAACATTTACTTTTCATAGCTAGTGATGAAAAGTAAAACATTTAATAACGTCAATGAGTTCTGAAACGTGTCACTTTAAATGTCAGAATCAGAAAAATATATTATTTATGGTTAGAATCGTCTAGCTGACGGATGTCGTATACCAAGGGCAATTGTAATGATCTATAATAATTGTTGCCAAGTGTTGCTCACCATAAAACTAGTACTTTTCTTTACGATTTTCTCTAAATAAACTTTGCTTTTTTTCATCAAAATACGAAAAAAATACACGAAAGTCATTATATATTTTTTAACTGGCTTTTTCCGTTACATAAAAATCCCAGTAGATGTAGCAGAGCCTTCCATGTCGAACACTGTAGCCCGTGGAGGTGAACTAATGTTCATGGCGGCAATGCAGAATATGAAATGAAGTTGCTCTGAATTTAACTAGCATATATGCAATGTAAATTTTCTGCGCCCACGTAATAGCCATAAATTATTTCTGTTCACCATCCTAGCTCTGATATATGGGTGATCTCTATCGCACTGAACTGAATTCCCAAAAGATCAGTATTCATTTTAATCAAAACTTCGAACTTGGGAAATCAAACGGAAACCGTTCAAATGACTGAATGAATCTATAAATATTCATATAGGAACACGTTTTCATCAAATATGCACCAATAAAAAGTTCATATTCTATCTTATCGCTCATGTGATCGTAGTTAAATCTGTATCAATTTCTCTTCAGCTCTTATATAACAAAGTTCCCTCGACGAATGTTCAGGGCTCTTCAGCTCTTTTCAAGATGTGTAATGTATTTAAGTCTAGAATAGAAGGCAATTGTGGTACAGATTTTACATGGGGCGTATAAAATTCAATGTCCTTACAAAATATGGTTTCAGATATATAATATACATTCATCAATTTGGATACATTCACATAATAAATGAAACTGGCAAACACTAAATAATATTTCGACACCGATATAAATCAGTCTAAATTCACAGTCGGTTGTCACATGAATATTCTGGAAAGGCTGAAGTTTTCCGTTTAGTATGATAATTATGTGAAATTGATCCTTATTTATTCACGAACCAAATCCCACAAGAAACTCCTATTATAATTCACAGTCGTTGCTGTATCATTCACCTTGTATCATTGGTTCATAACAATCACCAAAAATGAAAAAATAAATACAGAAAGTAACATCATATCAAATGATTCTCAGTTACTCATTGCATTCAATTGGTTGATCACTGGGGAAATACAGGGAAGGCACATGATCATAATGGGCCGCAATATTCCAATTAGTACATTATGCTCCTGTTTTCTGGCAATTGTATTTCACACACTCACGGACATCGCAGTTTCCAAACGAGACTCAGTGGCCAATTATTTATTCAGTGGAATGTTTTCCATTAATGTTTATCGCTGAATACACTACAATGATGATTGGTTGATCAGTTTGATTTCGAGACGGGTGAGGCGAATATTGGCACCATGTATATATCAACATTGCTCTATGTCAATATTTGGTATTAGCACAGGTTATCCATCTCTTGATTCTCATGAGTTTTCTCTAAAATCAAGCTATTTTGTATCACATTCACGGTGTTGAATTATCGCATAAAATTCAATAAAAAATAGCAAGTGTTTCGTCATTTCCATGAGTTCGGTCTAAAAACCAGCGTTTGGTGTATTTTCAAATAGTATATATTTCTGGATTGACTTATAGTCTGTAATGAAAACAATCAAAACTAATGCAGTGGGCTGCTGAAATATATATCATTTTGTTGTGAAGGTGTTTCAACTGGAATAATAAATGACTCACTAGCGACAGAATATGTAGCACAGTAAATGGAAGAAAGCCATTATCATTCCCAATCCTAAGATACAAAAGTTATTGAATTCCACGAACTCTGGCCCATCAACAAATTGCCCACCATAACAAAAGTATTCGAGAAAATTATTCCATCGCAAATACAAAGGTACATTTCGAAATCAGGTATAACCAAGTATTCAATCAGAATGCAGGAAAGTCACATATTACCAACATTACTTTGATGAAAATCACCAGTAATCTTATGAGAGCTATCGAATCCATAAATTTTTACCGCTAAGCTCTCATATTATGGACTTACGCAGCGTACCCTGAATTGATTCATCTACTACTTGATAATGTGTGGGATAGCTTGGGACTCATTTGAGCCACGAGATCCTCGATATTGTTGCAAAGACGAATTACACTACGCTATTGCCTGTAATTGCATGCCCCCGACCAGATGTTGGAATTCCCGAAACAAACAAATGGAGAGCGATTGAGTACCTTTTTCATGAATTTCGATAATTTTCTGGTACTAACGATCTCTACATAATGCATCGCGTGCGAGCGACAGTTTGAAAACCCACGAAACAGCTCAGAGGATATTGGCTACTGATCAGTTGGAAGCTCGTCATGATTCAGGAGCTAATTCAGGAGTATTCAAAAGAAGGTCATTAAGTTGAAAGAGGTATTCCCCAAACTAACACCGTTTTGGGAAGAACCGTACAAGGTGAAGGAGATGATCAACAACGTGGTTTACAGAATCTAACGCAGCTCTAGGACTATGATGATTATTCATCTGCAAAAAATGAAGCATTATCACGGTGAACCGATGTCATTCATTAGAACTAGAGGGGTGGCAGTGCCACTGCCTGTAATCGCACACAGTCGATGAGATTTTGGGATTTGCGAAAAAAAAAATTGAAAACAAAGGAGTGTTTTCCAAGAATTTCGAGATTTTTCTGGTACTACTGACCTCTTTAAAATACATCACGTTCGAGTGACATCGGCTGTTAGTTGTTTTCTCAGTTGCAGTACAGTTGTTTCGAAAATTGTAGTACAGTATGCAAGGTGAATTTCAACAGTGCATTGCGTGGTATATATTGTGTTATTTCTGAAAATCAACGGACAATGATTGGTGAGTATTTCAATAAGCTTGAACCCCCATTCGTAACAATATGATATGGTCCAAAAACTCGTGAATGCCAGACCTACGTCATTCTTAGTATAGAAGTTGAAAATTTTTCTGGGCAAGTACAGCGGGTGAGAACGATCAGCTACTATGTAATTTGAGTTGCGTCATCGACTCTTAGGAACACATATGTGAAAAACATTCTCAAGGAATCGATTTTGAAAGTTTTCCAGCTTTATCACAGTTCAATCGGTGTTGCCCTTATTAATCTGGTAGGTCTAGTTCGATTTAATACAAATTCCACGTGTTTACCGCTTTTTCCCAAAGTTTCTTCAGAAAATTTTCAGAGTGAACCATTGACTTAGCAGCCTCAACAGCAGACTTATTTTCGTTTCACTAGAGAAAATGAGGTACAGTCTTACGTATCCTTATTCCATTTCTCCGGATAAGTTTGTTCATTGATGAATTCACCTACAGCATCACAAAACAGCTCTTTGAACTCTCCTGAACTTCAAGAAGTTATCCTTTGAACGAACGAAATAGTGAAATACTACGATAGATACTCCTTGGAATGGACTACACATGTTATCATGAATTTCGTTGTCCACATTCGATAGGTCGGTTTGTTCTGTCGTGGAATGGATCTCGGTTAAGATGTATAAAAACCCTGGTGCTCGCACTTATACCTGTAGAAGTTTGGGATCGACTTGGCGACACTTGGCCTACTTGATAATAGAGATAACTAGCGATTTAGTTTCAGTTCAGTAACAGGGTATATTTATTTACTCAGATTTCTTTCTGAGGCTAACTGTGCGCGGGTTCTAATTTTAGCTTTGCTATTGGTTTGAAAGAGACATCTGTCAAACTTCACCAATAGCAAAGCTAGAATCAGAGGCATCCGAACATTGCACAAAGAAAGCACTGTCGTGTTGTTTTTCGTATTTTGTACAATTTGAATTTGAGGTTAACTGCATTTTGACAGACGGATAATTGGTTTCGTGCAGATTTGACAGATGGTTGACATTGGAGGTAAAACAACCTCACATTTTGGCTTTGTTTACTTTTGTAAAGAACGTTTATTCGACATTTTCACTGTTTTTATTGTGTTTCGAGTGAAATATTGTGACAATGGACCCGACAAAATATTATTCAAGTTGAGATGATGTTCACCGAGAACGGTATAAAGGAGAAAATTGCAGTATTGGGCATTGAACCCTATCTTCTGAAAACTGAAGAATTATCAACAGATATTTCACTTTTTCCCAAAATAATGTATCCTGATATAGTAAATTAGTTAGTGGAAACGAAAAGTGCTTTCACAATGACTGAAATGAAAGCATATAGAAGTTTAGAGGCCTACAGTCTAGCAACTTGTGGATGGGGGAAACGAATATATGTTAAGCAGATAAATTCTCATATCTTACTCATTGGAAAAGTGAACCATCATACCTATAAAAATTCTGATAACTTATAATGCGAAAACAGGAGGACGTTACATCAAAAGGTAGAAGAGCATTTTGGATGCCACCAACTAATAAGCCAGCTGAGCCCTGCAGAGTCTCATCACACCCAGTTGACAATTGTTTTTACAACATGTTTCCTCATCGTAAGACCCTGTTGCAAATGTGTCCTTTATATCACGTGAAACCATTTTTGGAAACTATGTGTTTTTATATATACGTTCACATTAAAATATATGTTAGTATTGTTTTTCACATGAGATTCTAGTATCATTGTTTGAAAATTCTGTTAAATTTCTGTTTTAAACAACTTCATGGGGAAATACAAATTTTTCCATATTTTGTATACTGATGACTAATTAACTTGCTCTCATTTCAACTGTTTTAAAATTCCTTTCTCTTACATCCTTACAACTAGTTGTCCTTTTAGTCCCTGATGAAGTTTATACGTGAATGAATGAAACGCTGGCCAATAATTAGAAAGTTTGTTATTTGTCCTCTTCCGACAATCCTATCTATATACATATATATTTTTAGCAGGAAGTTCTTGGGATTGGGATTCTTCTTTGAAATCAAACTTAAATTAGTGTTATAGATGTTTCACCCTGGCCAGGGGCATCTTCAGTATTTTGTTTTTCCTTTTTGGTTTAATGTTTTTTCATTTTATATCTTACCAAATAATCTTGGTGATCATTGTACTCAGGAAATATGATTTCTTTATTGTTGTATAATATAATTATTGGATATCGATGGCTGTGTATGTATATATATATATATATATATATATATATATATATATAACAGAATTTAACAGAATTTTCAAACAATGATACTAGAATCTCATGTGAAAAACAATACTAACATATATTTTAATGTGAACGTATATATAAAAACACATAGTTTCCAAAAATGGTTTCACGTCATATAAAGGACACATTTGCAACAGGGTCTTACGATGAGAAAACATGTCGTAAAAACAATTGTCAACTGGGTGTGATGAGACTCTGCAGGGCTCAGCTGGCTTATCAGTTGGTGGCATCCAAAATGCTTTTCTACCTATTGATGTAACTTTCTCCTGTTTTCGCATTATGAGTTATCAGTATTTTTATAGGTATGATGGTTCACTTTTCCAATGAGTAAGATATGAGAATTTATCTGCTTAACATATATTCTTTTCCCCCATCCACAAGTTGCTAGACTGTAGGCCTCTAAACTTCTATATGCTTTCATTTCAGTCATTGTGAAAGCACTCTTCGTTTCCACTAACTAATTAACTATATCAGGATACATTATTTTGGGAAAAAGTGAAATATCTGTTGATAATTCTTCAGTTTTCAGAAGATAGGGTTCAATGCCCAATACTGCAATTTTCTCCTTTATACCGTTCTCGGTGAACATCATCCAAACTTGAATAATATTTTGTCGGGTCCATTGTCACAATATTTCACTCGAAACACAATAAAAACAGTAAAAATGTCGAATAAACGTTCTTTACAAAAGTAAGCAAATCCAAAATGTGAGGTTGTTTTACCTCCAATGTCAACCATCTGTCAAATCTGCACGAAACCAATTGGAAATGAAATTGACATTAAATTGCAGAAAATATAAAATTCAATGCATACAATATAATGAACTATGGAAATATCATTATCAGTCAATTCGTCAAGATTTGTACTTGCTTTTGGTACTAAATACAGGTGAAAATTCGAATCTGCGGCTTTATACTGTACACACAAAATGCAAATGTGGCCCATTCTACTAAAAGAATCCTTACACACTACACTACCTGAAAATAAATAATTCCTCACGCAATAATGAATTGATGAACGAGTGGTTTTTTCAAAGAACAAACTCAGGAATAAGCTAAGCAAGATTTTATATCAAAGAGATGGAAAATGCATAGATACCGACAAAACACTGGAAATAATTTCATATAAGATGCTGCAGATGTCACAAATCAAGTTCTGACATCAAGCGAGAATATAGACAAACATTTTTGGACGGCGCCATCTACCACAGAGAGAGAAGCTCTGTTGAAGTAACAGGTGGTGTCCCCACAAAAATCTAAACAATATCGAATCAGTTCATTCACCAGGGTTTTTAGACATCTTAATCTCGGTGTGCTTCCCAAATATACACCCTTCACATAAACCAGAAAAATCTAATTCGAAATGCTTCATTAGGCCTATCATGTGTTGCTTGTTTTGATGGCAAAGTCGCTCATAATGTCATAGTATAAAGCTTGATTTTTTTAAATGTTCTACGGGATACTAATAGGAATCACATCATGAATTGCCAGCTACTTTATATAGTGGAAACCTTCCGCCAGTCACCTTAAAATTTTATTGAATAATAATTTTACCTACGTTATAGTATACAAAAAATAAACGCAAAAATTGCACTCTGAAAGTACGAAACAAGAAAATATTCTTGTCCGAAATTATTATCTATCAAGTATCAATTATTCGTCGTCTAATGAGTAGACAACATATTTATTCCAATTCAACACATATATATATATATATATATATATATATATATTTATATATATATATATATATATATATGAAAGAGAGTAATATCGAGGGGACTGTTAAAAACAAAGTGGAAGGAATTTAATGGACATAGCCCGTACTGATGAGGGCCGAGAGCCCGAAACACGTGTCTACGGTTAACACTTCTCCATGAGGGCTATGTCCATTAAATTCCTTCCACTTTATATATATATATATATATATATATATATATATACGTAATTCGGTACAGTTATATAAGCAACCATTTTGGATTTGATCACATTACAATCCAATATGGCGGATTTCCGGTTTCTCTGCAAATGCCAACAACTTTGTTTTTTTCAAATAGAACACCCTGTATATTTTTACATATTCGAATTCAACAGGTCAAAATAAATCCAAACCTTATGTTAAATGTCAGTTTTTGAAACAATTGAAATTATAATTGTTTTTTTATTTTACTTCGTGGATAAATAAGATTTGGTCAAGGCTATTCACAATGAGTCGCACATAACAGAAAAACATAATTTTTTCTGAAAAATTATTTTTTGTGTCATTTATTGATGAATTAATTCAGTCACATCACATTTTGATCAAAAATTATCTTTTTTCGAATTAAACTCCTTTGGGCCACGTACCTTTCTCTTAAGAACATTCATTAAGGAAAAAAATTACATATCATTTTTGTATTTCGGTGCAGTAACAAATTGTATACATCCAAAAATCTACAACTAGTTCATGAGTTTCCTTGCGGTTCGAATAATTTTACAACTTAGTAAGCTGTGGAAAACAACATTTCTGAATCTTGTCAACTAATTGTGTTTTGCTGTCATCTTTCATCTCAACTCTCGAAAATTAGTGAACTTCTGGGAATTAGTTCAGTAGAAATGTAAAATAAAAATTATAGGTTCACAAGAAGTGAGCAGGTTGATATGTTATTAATTTACGGAGAATGTCTTGAAAACATTGTCGCCGCTTGTCAGTTATACGCTGGACGATACACACACAGAAGACACCCACAAAGAACCTTTTTCAAAAATATGGAGGGAAGATTCCCAAAAGAACCCAACAATGGAGAAGATGATCGTAAGTGAGGAGTCAGAAATGAATGTTTTGCTTATGTTGATTTCGACCCAACCGCTTCGACGCGGGAATTGGAATACCAATGCAATGTCAGTCGAGAAAACAGTAGTAGAATTTAAAAAAAAACACCATTGTCGTGCTCATAAGTATAACTTACACAATTAGTTGACAAGATTCAGAAATGTTGTTTTCCACAGCCTACTAAGTTGAAGAAGTATTCGAACTGCCAGAAAACTAGTTGTAGATTTATTAATTTATACAATTTGTTACTGCCCTGAAATACAACAATGATATGTCATTTTTTTCTTCAATGAATGTTCTAGAGAGACAGGTAGGTGGCCCATAGAGGTTGCATTTGAAAAAAAATTATTTTTGATCAAAATATGATGTCACTGGATTGATTAACCAGTGAGATCTCGCTCAACTGTTTTTTTTTTAATTATTATTTACATATATATATATATATATATTATATTATTTTTAATTTTGATTAATATAATAAAATTAAAAATTAATAAAATATAATATATATATATATATATATATATATTTTATATATATATATATATATATATATATATATATAAATATATATTATACAAGCTGATTCTATGTGGGGAGCAGTCAAGTATGAGGCTCATTAGAAAAACTCTTTGGTATCCGTCAAGCTTTCGCCAATCTTTATTGCCTTCCTCAGGACGACTACAATTGTATGGATTACATTATGAAATTATATATTATTTGTCTACTCACTAACGTGAGATTGATGTGAAATTATCACATAAAATGAACAGAAATTCATGAAAGATGAAATAAATTTTGACAATGACAACTTCTTTTTCAATCAATTCAAAATCAAGGCGGAAAATTTCGATCACAGGGCGATATATCTTTCCTGTTATTCATTTATAGCAAATAAGTATAGATTTGCGTAAGATTGTTCAAATCATTTCTTTTATTCATTGATTCCTTATCATTTTTTATGTGAACCATCTTTAGAAATAATATATATATATATATATATAATTAAAAAAAACCATTACCATTTATTGTCTTTAGATATCAATCAAAATTGACAACAATGTAATATAAATAATAGTTCTTTCAACCAAACCAAATTGGATAAAAAATATCTCGAGCACGCCCATCCCTGACGACGTGTCTCAAATTTTAGCCTTGTGCCCTAAACTTAGTATTGAACCATCAATACCAAAAGATATATCGATAAAGGATATCTTATCTGATCTGATCTCATCACTTCCACTATCACTGAACCTCGTGAAAGAAATATCACTATAGCAAGAGCAACTAATATTATAACAAACCACATCCAACATTCTAACCATAACTCAAGTATACGAACTCTTTTTTTCAAATCCAAGAAATTCTTGAAAGACAATCCTTTGAATTGATTCTTACACAATCAGACAAAGGCAATGTAACAGTCATAATGGATAAGGATCAATATCTCAACCTATTCAATGACATCATAATCAACAGTACCTCATATGTAGAACTACAGAAAGACCCTACCTCAGCAATTCAGAGAAAAGGCAATGAATTAATTAAAGTAATGTATACAACAAACCAAATTGATGAAATTATGAAAAAAAAACTCACATGCTATGATGGTATTTCTCCAAAATTCTATACTCTACCCGAAATTCATAAGCCCACCCTTTCAGTCAGACCTATAGTGGCTTCTATAGAAGCCCCTACTGAAAGGATAGCCTATTTCTTGACGTAAATTTCAACTAACGCATACAAATTTGACAATGAATACTATATAAAAAACACGTTTGAAATCACTAATAAATTTTATAATTCAGCACTTCCAGACAATTATGTTCTGGCAAGTTTAGATGTCGTCTCCCTTTTCAGCAATGTTCATTTGGATGCTTATATTAGAGCAATACACAAAAATTGGGATCGTATTAGTAATTACTGTACCATTAAGGAAGAGACATTTTTGGATTTGTTGACTTTTCTTTTCATAATACATATTTTTCTTTCAATAATAAAATTTATAAATAAACTTTTGGAAACCAAATGGGAGCCTCCATTTCACCCATTTCAGCAGCGTACGTCATAGATGATTTGTTAGACAATGTTATTCCAGTTTTATCCTTCAATCTGAACTTCATAAAAAAAATATGTTGATAATATTATATAAGCATTACCAAATGATGATGTGGATTAGATACTCGATAATTTCAATAGCTACGATCCTCATATCCAGTTCACAATTGAGACTTGTCATGGTTGTAATAAACAATATGTTGGTCAAACGCAAAGATCATTATCAAACAGAATAATTTCTCATGAAAGTGACTGCCGATTGCATCCTGAAAGATGTACTTTGGCAGAACATGTGAATAAATTTGACCACCGGATGACTTACGATTCAGTGAAAGTGCTAGCGACAGAGTTCTAAGAAAACATTTATAGAAATGGCTTTAATTTCCCAAGAAGAGAATTGTTTGAATAAAAAAACTGATATTAACCACTTGAGTGAGATCTACTCTCATTCATTGTCTTTAGATATCAATCAAAATTGACAACAATGTAATATAACATAAAAAAAATATATACATATAAAAAAAAATTACCATTTGAGCGAGATCTCTCATTTATTATCTTTAGATATTTATCAAAATTGACAACAATGTAATATAAAATAATGGTTCTTTTCAACATTACCGCCACCTGGTAACATCAGTTGGTACTAATCTAACAGTTGGCAACAATGAAACTATTTCTAAGTGACACCCGTCAGGTGTCGTTGGCTCAAATATAATGGCGAGATCCATTCCTAACCTGTCAGCTTCACTTGTCACACCACATTGAGTACACATTAATATTTATATGATTTTTAACAACGCTAATGTGGTTGTAGTAACTTTGAACTTCGTTTTATTCCTCGATCTACGTTTTTTTTTCTTTGGTGTCACTATGTTAGATGAATATGAAACCAGCTTCAACAAAGTTATAAGTAACATATTGTTTCGCACTTGAATATGTTTTACTATTGGTTTTTTCATCTATTGTAGTCTCCCTGATGATGGAAATAACTATTTCCGAAAGCTTGGATAAACCTAAAAGAGTTTACTTTTTCATTTCTGCTTACCCCAATATATATATTTATATATATATATATATATATATATATATATATATATATATATATATATATATATATATATATATATATATATATATATATATATATATATATATATATATATATATATTGATATATGAAAGGGTAGTCTTTGCTGACTAGTTAGGATATGAACTAGTTGATAGTGGAGAATGCAGCAATGTCAAAAAGAAAACTCTTGTAAGTTTGTCCAAGCTTTCGGAATTGGTTTATTTCATCATCAGGGAACTACAATTCATTAAAAAATATTACATATAAGAGATTATCATTAAGTGATTTGATACTACTTACAATTTAGGTGAGAATGGATGACACGATGTTCAGTAAAAAATATTTTTTGTCTTTTGACATTATGGTAATAAATAATGAGAAATGTAAAACAGAGAAATGAATTAATGTTCAACTGCCACACTTATATGTTGAAAATTATAAATAAAACATTTTAAAATCTCTTCAACCATGTGGTTGGACAAACTTACAAGATTTTTTTTTACATTGTGATTCCCCACTATCAACTAGTTTATATATATATATATATATATATATATATATATATATATATATATATATAACTATACATATATATAACTATATAATATAATATAATATATAAATATGTATATATATATATATATGTAAATATATATAGTGATGTTCAGAGGGTAGCCGTGGTCGCATGCTACCTTGTCCTGGGGTTTGCTAAGGTTTGCTCACTTAAAAATACAGTTCATGGTATTATTCAGGTAAATGCGATGATTTGAAATATTATATATAGGTTATGTAGAGCCTGATAGTCATTCGTTTCCTGAGGCAAGGTGGCATGCTACCACGGCTTTTCTCTGAATATCAATATATCTATGTGTTGAATTCAAATATATATGTTGTCTACTCATTAGACGATGAATAATTATTAGTTGTTTTTTCTTGTTCCGTACTTTTCAGGGCACAATTTTTTCCAACGGGAACAGCACTTCTCAAACTACTAGAGAGAACAAAGAGGTATTAGTAGCGGACTTTGTAGACATAGAAGGAGCTTTCAATAACACCTCTATAGACTCAATCATCCCGTCTCTTAGAAGAAGAGGGATCGAGGATCCTTGCGTGGCCTGGATATACTCGATGCTAAGAAACAGAATGATACAAACAACTCCAATGGAGGAGACTGCACTGGCAGATGATGCCCGCAAGGAGAAGTTATTTCTCCAGTCCTGTGGAGTCTGGTCATGGCCGTACTACTGGGGTCCCTGAAAGAAAGAGGGCCTAATACCATTGGGTACCCAGAATAGGGGACATTCAACACCAAGAGGCCTCAAACCTGGTAACCAAATGGGCAGACTTCATCAACCCCCAAAAAGCCACCGTTGTGGACAGAAAAGCGGAGACCACATTAATTGTGAAGAAACGCTCTTTTGGGAAGGAAGGGGGTCAAACCACACGTGGTACACTGGTTGTACAACATGGTGGTAATGCCGGCCGTAACGTATGCCTACCTGGTAAGGTGGCCAAATACACAACAAAGGAGCGCTAAAACCAAACTAGGCAAGGTGCAAAGACCTACCTACTTAGGCATTAGAGGAACAATTGAATCTACGCCCACTGCAGCCATGGAGATACTGTTGAGATTGCCTCACCTTCAGTTGATGATACAAGGAGAGGAAAGGCTAGGTGCCTTTCGACTGAGAAACACACTGGATAACATGAACGTTAAGACAGGACACATGAGCTTCGTAAGCATTGTTATCAGGGACGAGCGAGACCTGAGATCAGATCGCATTGCGAAATGATTAACGTATTAACGAAATTAAAATTACAGATTGGTAATTGATATGAAGAGTGCGGTATGCATTTATTTGGCGAACTTTTAGGAATATGGAATCTATGGAATGTGTTCGAAATTTTGTTATATATTCATCTATTGTTTCGATGTCTGCGAGCTTGGCAGATCATCCAGCCAGGTGTATCTACCTTATTCTCGAAGTACCTTACTCTGCAGTCTTTCCAGTCTCGTGAAATGATACCTTGGCCGACTGCGGATCTTGAACAAGCGTATGTTATATTTGGTCTTATAATTTGTTTATATGATAGAACCTTGTTTCCTAATGACAGATTTAAATTCTCAAAATCAACGGATACGTTCGTTTCATTGCAGCCGAGCCTCTCTACAGTGAGATGTGTTTGTTCATTGTCATACGCCTATCCAATTCGACTCCAGGTATCTCACAGAGTCCTTCTCGTGCACCTGGTTATTCTTACCCTTACTTTTCCGAAGATATTCACATTCGTGAATTTTCTCAAGAAGTTAATAATCTCAGTCTTCTGAGGATTTAACACAATTTTGTTACTCTCCAGATAGGGCACGATATATCTGGAGCTGTTTCGCAGCCACACCGCTGGCGAACGAGTGGGTGAATAGTGCGGTATCATCTGCATACATCGCCGTACTCGTGCGAGCGAAGGTCGAGAAGTCGAACATATATAGAGAGAATAAAATTGGTGTCAAGGAGGACCCAATTGATATTGTGACGAACTTGTATTATTCACTCTTATCCTAAAAGTTCGCCCCGTTAGGTGATTATCTAGTATTTTAATGAGAGGATGAGACATGCCCGACTAATATATTTTGCCGATAAACCCTTTTATATAGACGGTATCAAAGGCTTTTTGCGTATCTTACAGAACCATAATGGTGTTCTGTTTTTTATGGAAGGCCTCCTTTACCACGACGTCAACTCGGCCCACTTGGGAGGTCGTTGAACGACCTTCACTGAACCCGAATTGTTCCGACGAGATGACTTACACCATCTACTCAAAATTCGAAACAAGACCCAAGATAATTATAGCTATCACCTCAGTAAACGCGCTAAGGAAAAAAATAGGTATATAAATTCGAGTATGTTTTCGGCTTTTCCGCTTTTAGGTATGGGGACTATTTCTGCAGTTTGTACTCTGGATAGTGCTGCCACTTAATGATCGCATTTGTTATACATATACCGTGTGTAACAGAATCATGGTACACCTCCCGTATCTCCTTTAGTTCTGAAGGTAATTGATTGAAATTCAGGATATCCTATATACATAATAAGCGGCACTTTTTGACCTACAAATGAATTTTTTTTCACTTCCGGTTTCGCCGAAAGTAATACCAACTTTCGATTTTTGAATAGAACACCCTATATATCATTACATTTCTGAAATCTGCATAATTTTTTGAATCCAATGATACCACAAAAGTGACATTTCGAACGTTATTATTTTTGATAATTCAATTTTTAGTTTTCTATTTGAGGGTGCCATGATGGTTCCGATTTATTCCATTTCACCGTCTAATGCTAGAAAAATCTATATCCCGTCAAAATACTAAATTTTAGAGCAAATAAAGTTCATCGTGATCGATTTTGGGTAAAACTCAATTTTTCAAATGGAACCATATTGGTACCGTGGTACAATTTATTAGTACTATCAATAAGGAATTTGAACCTGCTAATGAAATGTGCGATAAATACAATCAAAATTACAGCTAAAAGAAAATAAGATAATACAATTACTTTGTTCTAATTTAATGCTAAGAAGTTACTAAGGTGGCTTTGAAATACAAAAAATTAACACAAAACATTACAACAATTGTTCGAAATGCTGTCCATTAACGTCAATGCACTTCTGAATTCGCATAGCTTCGAATGTCTGTTGAAGGTAATCAGTTACTAAGGAGGCTTTGAAAACAATGAAATTATTCATTCAGATTGTCAAATATTGGTTTATCGGTGTTTTTATTGTGTATTGGATAAAATATCTAAGTTTGTTGTTATTTTTATTCAAAATGCCCCACATTTATACCAGGAATGAAAAAGTGGACATGTTAATTATATATGGGGAATGTAGAGAAAATGCCGTTGCGGCTAGAAACCTTTATGCCAACTGATATCCTGATAGACAATGTCCAGCGAAAAATTATTTCAATCATCTTGAAAATCAATTCTGAAGAGATCCCGAAGAAAACGTTATTATTGACGAAGGAACGGAAATCAATGTTTTAGCTCGAATAGAAGTTGATAAGACTGTTTCCTTAAGACAAATTGGGTTTGAATTGGAAATTAGTCACCAAACGGTAAGCCGAATCTTGCACAAACATAATTATAAATCTCTCAAATATCAATTGCACCAGCACCTGTACGAAAATGATTATGAACGTAGGATGGAATATTGCAATTGGATCTTGCAGAATAATGTGCAGCCAAACAATGCTATTTTGGGAAGGATTTTATTTTCGGACGAGTCTAGGTTTACAAATATTGGATTATTTAACCGACAAAATACAAGGTATTGGTCACAAGAAAATCAACATTTATTGAGGGAGGGTAACTTTCAAGTGCGGTTCGGTTTCAATATTTGGCTTGGAATACTCGGTCGTAGAATCATTGGTCCAATAATATTTGAAGGACGCTTGACTGGAGATAGATACTTAGGATTTCTGCAAAATGAAATTGAGGACAGGTTAACTGAATAACCTGACCATCTACGACAGGGAATGTATTTCCAACAAGATGGAGCTCCTCCCCATAGTTCAAGAATAGTAACTGATTACCTTCAACAGGCATTCCAAGGAAACGTAATTTCGACAAATGGTCCTGTGCGATGGCCTCCAAGGTCACCTGATTTGACACCTCTTGATTTCTTTTTTTTGGGGCCATTTGAAAAACATTGTCTATGCAACCGTTCTTACAACCCGCGAAGACCTGGAGTTGCGAGTAAGACGCGCAATCAATAGTATAACGGCCCAGCAATTAGCGAACGTTCTTCAAGAAACAGCTATGCGAGTTCAGAAGTGCATTGACGTTAATGGACAGCATTTCGAACAATTGTTGTAATGTTTTGTGTTCATTTTTGTATTTCAAAGCCACCTTAGTAACTTCTAGCATTAAATTAGAACAAAGTAATTGTATTATCTTATTTTCTTTAGCTGTAATTTTGATTGTATTTATAGCACATTTATTAGCAGGTATGGATAAATTCCTTATTAATAGTACTAATGAATGGTACCACGGTACCAATATGGTTCCATTTGAAAAATTGAGTTTTACCCCAAAATCGATTACGATGAACTTTATTTGCTCATAAAAAACGCAATTTAGTATTTTTGACGGGATTTCGATTTTTCTAGCATCAGATGGGTGAATTGGAATAAATCGAAACCATCACGGCACACTTAAATGGGAAACTGAAAATTGAATTATCAAAAATATTGACGTTTGAAATGTCATTTATGTGGTATTATTGGATTTAAAAAATTATGCAGAATTCAGAAATGTAATAATATACAGGGTGTTTCATTCAAAAACCGAGAGTTAGGTATCACTTCCGGCGAAACCGGAAGTGAAAAAAAAAATCATTCGTTGGTCAAAAAGTGCCGCTTATTATGTTTATGGGATATTCCAACTCCCAATCAATTACCTTCAAAACTAAAGGAGATACGAGGGGTGTACCATGATCCTGTTACACACGGTATAGTAACTGGACTAGTGACTTCTTTGGGAGGTTGTTGACTTAAATGGCATCCACCTCATCAAGTCCAGGTGCTTTATTTTTGGCAGTCTTTTTACCGTCTAACTATTCCATCATAATTTATTATAATTTTGCAATGCTTTATTGTCAATATTTTCGGAAAGTAACTCTCTGATACTCTTGTTACGTTTAATATTCTCGTGTGTTGCTCTGAGATATCTTCTTCTGTTTTATAAAGTATTCTCT
Source organism: Gonioctena quinquepunctata (assembly GCA_018342105.1). Lineage (NCBI taxonomy): Eukaryota > Metazoa > Arthropoda > Insecta > Coleoptera > Chrysomelidae > Gonioctena > Gonioctena quinquepunctata. Next base: position 230,685 of record JAFIRS010002147.1, read on the forward strand.
AAATGAGTCCGCTTTTTCTATCGGGTCTGCCACCCAATATTCTGGGTCAATCTCTATGGCTGGAACTGGTTCAAACTCTCTTGGACATGTTCCAGAGAGATTGAATCCATTGTGCTCAAAGTGGAGTGGAGTTATGAGAAAAAATTAAATTTTTCCCCATACAATTAAATATTATTATTTTGCTTTTGTGAACATCCGTATATTCATGGTTGTTTTTGAATAAATCCCAGTTGGTTAACAGAAGCAATATGAGTACTAATACTGAATTTTCTATCTAAACATTAATAACTATATTGATTGACAATAGGTGATATAACACGAGTTCAATACCAGTTATACAACAACGATTACATCAACAATTAAGGAGTCCCTTACGACTGGAAGTCTCAGTTTGTACATATGTATTTTTCCAAACAAGGAATAAAAAAATTAAAATTTCAAAATACGCATCAGTTTGATGTTTGCTATCGAGACCAAACTTCAGCGAACTGACAATTCTGACGTGGATATAAAGAAATTTGAGTAATCGTCATTTGTGCTTTGATTTCGATTATGGTTTTTGAACATCGTATTCATTTATAACTCCTAGCTAATGACCTCTATCGCCTCTCTCGGATAATTTGCAAGCTGCCTAAGGAGGACAAAAAAGTTCAAATTACTTCTCAAGCACATCGCGAACAATTTCCGGATTGGAAGGCTTCCAAATTGACCAGTAGAGGCGCGAGCGATAATCTTGAAAACTTTTTCTACCGGGCAACGCAGCAACACTGCTTTGCTGCCAAGTCAATTGTCTGTCCCGTCAATATTTTTACTTTTCTTGCAAATCGAAAACTGTGTTTTTTTGTGGTTTGTTGAGTGCTCTAAAGTATGCTATCTTCATCTACCAGTTCAAAATGTATCTACCATTTAGATATAACGAGGTTTATTTGTTCTCATTGGTATAAAATTGACGTTATTGCAGAGGCATAGTTTGAATATGTACTGCCAGTAGCCTGCAACGGATGTTCATATGGATCATCAGACGAAGTGCATCAATTTAGTCCACACTCTGTATATATATATTTTATATAATATATATATATATATATATATATATATATATATATATATTTTTCTTCGTAGATTTCGCGGGTATGATGTGTTTCTCGGTTTCTGTCCGGTTCTGTGTTCTTGGTCCTCAAAAGGTCCAATTTCACGATGTTTCGGCCCTCTTCAGGTGATGTCTCATTCATTCGATTGTTTCGAACTCGACTGATGATTTTGTGTTTGCTCCTCAATTTGTAATGGTGGTTAGTCGATTGCGCACGATCGTCACGATTGGTTTCCTTCGTTCGTGCCCTGTTACGTGTGGAGCCGGAAGATATCGTTGTTGGATGCGTTGTTGCCAGATCGCCCACGGTGTTGCCTCAATTGTTCACGATTGTCACGATAGATCTCCTCCGTTCGTATTCTGCTTTGGAGGAGGTTTTGTTGTTGAATAATTTGTCGATGGGTCAAGATAGATCGCCATATGATTGGTAGTCTTTGACTGTCATCCCTTTTGTTCATATTATGTGGTCGTTTTACGATTTCGATGGCTGGTCTCGTTGTTCTTGAGTGGAAATTATCAGCGCTTGACAATGTCCGAGTGTCATTGAAGATTATGCTGTGTCCTGTTGTAAGTACGTGTTGGAATAGTGACGATGTGGTATCCTTGTTTCGTATAGAAGTCTTGTGTTCTTCTTTGCGGATGTTGATTTTTATGTCTGTTTGGCCTATGTACGTCTTTCCACAATTTCTACATGGTATTTCATAGACTCCTTTTGGGACTCAAGTGGTATAGTATATGAACATATGATGATATGAAATGACATATTGCAAGTCCAGTTCCGTGCGCTATAGTTTCTGTAATTTTTCAACTCGACTGGCCCCCCAGTGGCCAAGTAATGTTTCGTGCGAAAAAATTGAGACATCGACGGAAATATCCGTTTTGGGATCCCCGAGACGACTGAGTGAAGTCTGCCTGTCTGTATGTGTGTCTGCCTTTCTGTCTATAATCTTCCACGATAACTGTCGAACCGTTTCACCAATCAAGCTGAAATTTTGTAGGAAGACACAGTTCCTGCCTCGAATGCGATTATCAGTTCCTGGCTGTCATTTGTCGAACGGAAGTGTGACTGTTGAAAATGACAGGATCAATGGTGCACGGAACTGAACTTGCAATATGTCATTTGAAAGCCTTCGGAAAACTGTATTCAGAACAGTCGAATTTATTTCTCCAACTGAAATCTGTCAAAAATAAAAAAAATTGGAGTTGAAAATATAAATACGACAGGGAGTAACACAATAAAAAAATTTATGAAATTAAATCTGCATTTGGAGCTTTTTCCCGTTTTCCACTCTGGCGCTACGAATATTCGATTTTTCTCCTGGGCCTTACCATCCGAGACGGCCGCTCACCCGGGTTTTGACTAGGACGACCCGCCTTTGATGCAGGACCGCTTAATTGACTGAAGTCAAATGTCTCACTTGGTCAATTGACAGGATTTCCGTCGATATCTCGATTTTTTTTTTCGCACGATTTCACACTTGAACACTGGGGGGAGGCGGTCAAGTATCCAAATGATCAATATTATTTCTCTATATTTACCCCTCCAATCGTGTAAATATGATTTCATCAATTAATAGTATTATCGCTTTATAGTCTCTACTACACCTTTCATTCGTCTTAAGAATTGCTAGTTTAATGGGCTAATTCTGCGAAACATCACGCGCAATTTTAGCTGAATGTTTTTGGTCAATTGAAAGATGATGGTTTTTTTCAGGATCACAAATAGACAAATCTCTCATTCAATCGTGCTTTATTAAAAATCCATTCAAGTAAGTTTGATGATTATATTTCAGTGCTTAACTAGATCTATACGTTGTTATTTTCATTGAAAAGTTTTCCGTAATATATGGGTAGGTTATTGCTATCGATATGTGATGAGATCTATACGAATGTTTGTTTTGTTTTAAAACCGAGTTATCAGAAACAAAAGCGAGATTGAAAATATTTCACGAAATTCTTATTCATGTACCAAGGCTTGTGAGTTGAATTCACAGGTCGAGAGAAAGATTGCGAACCAAAGATCAAAAAGTTGAGGTTTGCAAGGATTCTTTTCGGCTCTTGCAGTGGAATGGCCTAGGGCATGAAAGTAAATCTAGCTTAGAAAGTAAAGGATTGAGAGGGCAAAAAGTGAGATCGGTACTTTTTGCTCATGACATCGACAGTTGTTGAAAATTGAACTTATAATTAACATTTTGCAGAAGGAACTCAATACAGTATCAAGGAGTGGAATTGACATCAATGGCAGGTTCCAAAATGGCATTTTTCAAAGAAATGCCCTTTTATTATGTATCACATGCCACAAATTTATGGGGGTCATGATTATTTATGTGACATCGACATGTAAAAGTTTTCTGACTCTCCGTGCATTCAACGTACAGATGAACCTTGCGATCGAGATGTTTTTGAACTTGTATGTATAATAATAAATGAAAGGGATTAACTTCAACATCAAATCCTAGTAAAGCGATTGATTTTAACATTACTTCAAGTACAGAAATTATCTCTTATTACATTGAATATATGTATATTTGCCACTCTACTGTGATTTGTATTAAATAATTAAAAAAGCTGACACTATGTCAGAACAATCAATAGGGTTGATGTTTTGAAAAGATATCTAAGAAACGTTCATGGAATGTAAAATTTAGTAATCAGTTCACTTCTCAATGTTCATAGCATGTGCCTCAAATATTGAAGAAATATTCTGGAAAAGTTTCGCAAAAGCACTGTTACGAATATCAAGGAAGTACTCAGAAAATATTTAAGTCTTAAGTATGTTCGAAGAATATTCATAGAATGTGAAACTTAGTCCAACGTGTGCTATTATGAATATTCTGTAAATGTGCTGAGTTATCTGGAATTGTCTGTACCAATGAAAAATAGGAAATGTAATAAGATTCAAGTTAATTGTTTGTAATAGAATGCCCAGACTATTCAGTGAAGAGCGATGTGGAGTTCTTTGGACCGCCTTGCTAGTTTCAAATTTGCTATGTTTCAAGCGATGTTTCCGAAATTGTGAATTTGAATGGACGCCAGAAATTTTATTCAAACTAGGACAGAAATCAAATTTCCCATTCAATAATGATTGCAAATCAAATAATTTTCCTTCTGTAAATACCTACAGCAATGAAACAAATACCAACTTATAACAATATATTTACAAACTTTTACATCTTTCAATTCTTTAACATTGAATGAATTTAAATTTTAACACAAAAAAATTAATAAAGTTTTTGCCTGCTGAACCTGTGAGTTTATCGATGTCGATGTACCTTGATTGTATTTTTTGTGTAGACGTAGCTACACTTCACGAAGTTGTTTGGCTCGCAATCAGGGGGTACTTATAGCTGCTGGGCGACCGATCAGGTAGACACAAGCATCTGCTTCTGGTCCATTGAGTGTGTTCTCAGCGATTCACATGGAAAACAATATTGTTCGTATCAGAATTTGATATACAAAATTCTACTTCTTGAAATTCGGAATGTTTTCAATGCACTCTTAACTCATTTTCGTTACAATTGAGTGTAATCTCATGAAGAGATTATTACTTAAAATTAATTGAGTATACAAATGAGTAATATCCAATACTGAAATCGAAGAATTATTTTAATAATTTTTATGAATGAATAAAAATTGATCTTTGCTTCATATATGGAAAAGATGATTTTTTTCTCTGATCTTGAACAACCAATATTATACGTTATCAAAAATTAGGCACAATCAAATTTGTTGAACATGATATACGAAAATGATTCAATTTCAGCGATATTCATGAAGGGTATTTTTTTTTTTTATGTTCTGGTTCCCACGAAACGGATATTCTGTAATGTTCAAAGAACATCGTGTGAACCGAGGGAAAGAAGGTAGGAGTTGGTGTTCTTCTTAAATTTCTGGAGGTTGTATGCCTCGGGGAACACTTCCCTAGGCAATGAGTTCCAAAGCCTCGCTGTTCGTTGGATGAACGACTCTTCGGAAAGTGATGTTCTGCAGGTCTCCAAAGTGACCACGAAGGGGTGTGATGACTGAACTTGACGGGTTAGTCTCGAAGAGACTGCCAAAGCAGGAACGATTGTTGATATTTCAGAAGAGCATTGCCCATGAAAATATCTAGAAAATAGAGACAAATCGCCAACTTTTCTACGGTGTTCCAGACAGAGTGAGCGAGTTTGTAAGCGAGGCATCACCGACGAGACGAATTGCCCTTTTTTGGACAGAATCCAATAGCCTCAGGATATGTTTAGGTGCCGCGCTCCAAATATGGGAACAGTATTCCAGGACAGGTCGGATCTGTGCCTTATAGATCATAAGCAGCTGAGTGGGGGTGAAATAGCTCTTGGCACGAAACAAAAAACCAAGTTTTTGGGATGCACTTTTGGCAATGGACCTCACGTGATTTTCCCAGGAAAGGTTATTGCTGATAGTAATACCAAGCATCGATATGGATGACTTCAGTGGTATGGTTACTCCTGACAAAGTTATGTTAGGCACAGTGAGATCGGCTTTTCTAGAGAAAATACATGCTTGTGTTTTGTTTGCATTGAATTCTACCAAGTTATTAGATACCCACTCGAGAATTGTTGCTAAGTCCATATTTATATTATTAACATTTCTTCCTCGTTCATTTCTGGTTTCACGAGAATCAATGTTTGACCAGCCGTCAAACAGTTCTTCAAAAAGGTTCCTATAAATTGAAAGAAAATTCCAAATCCCAAGTACCAAATTTATACACAGAAATATATATATATATATATATATATTTGGTGATAATGATCCGAGTGTGATTTGATGTGGTTGAAGTGATCACAAATATATATATATATATATAAATATATATATATATATATATATATATATATATATATATATATATATATATATATATATATATATAATATATATATATATATAATATATATATATATATATATATATATATATATATATATATATATATATATACAGAGTGGCCACTTTTTTAATGGGATTGTATTGGTAACTTTTAAACCATAAGAGTTAGAAGGTCGGTCAAATGGAGAAAAAGTTGCATTCATAGAAGCATTGTCAAGCAGTTCGAACAAATCAGATTATCAGGGCCGGTTATTGAGATATCATAAGAAAAGTAAATTCTGTCATTTTGATTTTTCTTTTTTTCCCACTTTATTTCGAATATTATCAAAAAATGTCACGGAGTTTTTTATTCGACAGTAAATTATCCTCAATTTGACATAATCAGATTTCGTATCCAACGTTTCGTACGCTCTGGGCCACCTTCAACCTCATTTTTTTCAATACGGACCTGCATATTTTATGACACTTTTCGGAATAACTTTCAACGCTGAATTCAACAATATATCATACAATGTCATTCAAAGTTGATTTTCAGGTGATTTTGACCCTTATCCAAATTTCTTTGGGTCGGATCTGTATTACATTTAGGTACCTTTAGTTTAATTAAGAAAATGCAATACATTTCGATGAGAAAATCAACTTACTCATATTCAACTGAATGGAACGTAACAAATCAAACAAGAAACAAGTAAAATTTTTAAATTTGGAAAAACCTAATTCATAAGAATTAAACGAAACTATCATTTAATGAAAGAAAAATAGAATGATTATTCGAAAGTAAATGATGAACATTAATGAAGTAAGTGTTCGAAATGTCTACCATTTTGTAAAATGCACTTTGCGGTTCTGGAACCCATACTATACATTTGCTTATTTCGTCTCCTTGAATACCTTCCAATACATTCTCAATCTTCTCGCGAAGAATCTCTATTATCGGGTTCGTAGTATCATAAATTTTATTTTTGAGATATCCCAACAAATAAAAATCCAGCGGATTCAAATCCGGAGATCTGGCAGGCCATGCTACTGGACCTCTTGTTCCAATCCATGAATCGGGAAAAGTTCGATTTAGATAGTCTGTGACTATTCTTGAGTTGTGTGGACCACATCCGTCTTGTTGGAACCATGGACTATTACGCCGATACCGTATAGGAAGATCATCCAACATTTCTTCTATAATTTCTACATATTTTGCTCCGGTTAGGTTGCCGTCAATAAAATAGGGTCCCAGTAATTCATTATTCAACAAACCGCACCATATGTTCAAAGAAAAACGATATTGATGTCTAACTTCATGAATTAAGTGAGGATTTTCTGTGGCATAAAAATGTTTGTTCCTTCGATTGAACATGCCAGAATTTGTGAATGTCGTTTCGTCTCCCCAAAGGATATTGTGCGCAAAATTGTTGTTATTCCGCACCTTCCGTTGAAACCAATTACAGAATTGCAACCTTTTCTCAGGATCATTGCGATATAGTTTTTGCACGGCTTGGTATTTATAGTCATAGTCTCTTGACTATTTTATTAACAGCACTTTTTGATAAATTGCATTCACTGGCCATAGTTCTCGATCCTATTCCTGGATTCATTCGAATTTGGGCCAGAACATTGATGTCATTGATAGGCTCGTTTCGTCGTACATAAGGACCTCTGGTTTGATGAATGAATTATGTGCAAGTAACGTTGTGATAAACGTCGAAACATTTTAATATTTGGTGTTGTTCTTTCAGGATATAATTCACCATACCTCTGTTGTGCTTAACGAATTTCTATCTAGTTTTATGTACACTTCGTACATATCTTCTTCTCTTCATTTGTGTATCTTACCATATCGAATAAGTTAAATTGAAATTACTCAGAAAAGTATTTAATGACAAGTTCTTGTGACACAATAATAAACGAAGTGACAAATAATATGACATTTCTTTTATGTTCTTTTTTATCCACGGCCTACTACTTGAAAATAATACATTCAAGAGTTGTGTGTATGTAAGAAAAACAAGTCTATCAACGATATCAATGTTCTGACCCAAATTCAATTGAACCCAGAAAAAAAATCGAGAACTGTGGCCAGTGAATGCAATTTATCAAAAACTGCTGTTAATAAAATACTCAAGAGACGCGAATACAATGATTTTAAATTTGAATACCAAGCCTTGCAAAAATTATATCGTAATGATCTCAAAATAAAGTTCGATTCTGTAATTTGTTTCAACGGAACAAATGACGAATCCAACAATAATGATTCCTCGCGAGAAGATTGAGAATGTATTGGAAGGTATTCAAGGAGACGAAATGAGCAAATGTATAAGAAGTATGGGTTCCAGAACCGCAAAGTGCATTTTACAAAATGGTGGACATTTCGAACACTTACTTCATTAATGTTCATCATTTACCTTCGAATAATCATTTGATTTTTCTCTCATTAAATGATAGTTTCGTTTAATTACTATGAATTAGGTTTTCACCTCTTGAAATTTGTAAATAATTATTACTTTCTTGCTTTGATTCTGTTACGTTCCATTCAGTTGAAGATGAGTAAGTTGATTTCTTATCGGAATGTATTGCATGTTGTTAATTAAACTAAAAGGTACCTAAATGTAATACAGATCCGACCCAAAGAAATTTGGGTATGGGTTAAAATCACCTGAAAATCAACTTTGAATGGCATTGTATGATATATCGTTGAATTTAGCGTCAAAGTTATTCCGAAAAGTTTCATAAAATATGCAGGTCCGTAGAAAAATGAGGTTGAGGGTGGCCCAGAGCGTACGAAACGTTGGATACTAAATCTGATTATGTCAAAATGAGGATAATTTACTGTCGAATAAAACACTTGTACATTTTTGATAATATTCGAAATAAAGTGGGAAAAAAAAAAAAGAAATATGACAGAATTTACTTTTCTTATGATATCTCAATAACTGCCCTGATAATCTGATTTGTTTGAACTGCTTGACAATGCTTCTATGAATGCAACTTTTCTCCATTTGACCGACCTTCTAACTCTTATGGTTTAAAAGTTACCAATACAATCCCATTAAAAAGTGGCCACTCTGTATATATATATATTTGTGATCACTTCAACCACATCAAAATCACAGCTCGGTGATTATTATCACCAAATATTAAACCATACCAAAGATATATAAAACTCATAGGAAATATATACATGTGGATTCATAATCCTGACAGAATTCTTAAAAAATATACAGTGAACGACAGTGCTATTTATGGTCAGATTGATCTCAATAAATCTAATCACTGTTTTCTTGAACAAAATATGTAGATAACTGATATTTCCTTTGTGAAGAATTATCTGACGTTCTTTTGAAATTATTTGAATGTGACATATTTCAAATATAATTGCTCAAAACATCGTTTTCAATACGTATACTCTTGACATCACTCACAACTCACTGATTCGAAATCATATTCGGAGAAAGGAAAATGCTCTATTTAATAAATTATTTCAACATGACATATTCTACTCCATCAATTATTGGCCGACGAGCTTCAGAAAACCATATGTCTCAATTGCCGAGAGATCAGAAAAAAGGGACGAGAATCCCATCCACATCGCCTTAAATATCATCGTACTGTCAGATTATTTGCGACAGTTCTTCTTCCCTAGCCGTAATGATTGTTCCATTACCCACGGTTGAGTGTCGCTAAGATTTTCAATAGGGAAATGAATGAATCTCGAGCATATCAATAAGAAATGTAACAGATATATCGTTACAACATCAAGCAAACTAATATCTTTCAATAACATACAAACCATTTTTGTGCATATGATAGACTTTAGATATATCATCATCAGAGTAGAGTGTTCCTCACAGATTCCTTGTATTGACGTCATTTAAAGAAATCAAAAAATGCTGTCGATGAGAGTCTAAATACTGGTCTCCATATTCAGTAATCAATTTTTGAGATGACGGTTTCATAGTTCTATAATAAGTGAAAATTTAATCAAACACCATGTTTGATAAATTATTGCATATCTGATAAGGGATACTCGTTATGGATTTAACAAAACCAGATTTCGAGAAACTCTGTTCATATAGCATAACAACCTATACCATTACGTATGAGTAATTGCCATGAACTGAGAATTATTCATGAACTGACAATTATGTACAATTGTCAGATTGAACTGGCAATTATGTATAATTCCCTGTTCAAACTGTCGATTATAATATTTTCTTCTGCATGTCCGTTCACCGCTTTTGTAGACTCATCTACAGATATGAATTTGTATGTTGCACATATACATAGGTAGATTATACAACGGACATGCACCGCCACTTACAAGCTGATACCAAAATTTCAGCTTCTGTGGTATTGAACTGTTCATTTGCATGTTGATTTAGCTTCACTTAAAAATGTTCTTTTTCGGTTTATAAACATATATTTTTATTATTATATACAATTATATACAAGCCATTGTTTCCAGATTTCCGATGATATGAGATTCAAACTTGGCGGGGGTGTTAGATTCAATAATATGAAAAAAACAACATTTTATACTTCCCAATCACTTTCACAAACGACTACAACTCGGGCATTTCAAATAGAAAACCCTGTATATTTTTCCTCTTTTGGATTCTAGGAACGATTCTGGGAACGATGACATAGTTTTGAGACAAAAAAATTGTACTTTTAGTTTTTTAGAAGCATTTTTGTTTTTGAATTTAGAGTGCCTTTGACCCACTTCAACCAATCTGATGGACATGAATGACAAGTAAACAATATTACATGACATTGTTTTCTGCCTAGTTGGGAACCTAGGGCGGCTTGATATTTCCAAAACCACTAATTGTAAAGAAGACAGTTGTTTTCGATGACAAGATCTCTTAGCCCCACATTCCTCAGATTTTAATTCCTACGACAAATCCATTCATGTTTTCGAATCGGTAAATCACATGGATAACAATCCTAATACACTAATTATTTGTCGAAAAATCATGAGGAAATTGGAGTATACCGCTCATCAAGTATGAGGTGGATAAAAAATTGAACGAAACCTGATCATAACTTCAATTTTATGATCAAAATGAAAGGTATACATTATTCTGCGATTTAATCAATTTCTAAATAGTCAAACATTTTGAAGGCATCTTCACTGAAACTGAATCAAATTTCCCGAAATTCTTGATGAAATGCTCTCCAAATCATATATTTTTTGATTCCGCAAACATCCCCAAGTAGGTCTACTCAGTTTCGAAATTAATACTGCTCTCTAAATTTTCAAGATTTATTTCAATTTCCCTCATACAGAATTCTCATTTTTTGGGAAAAAAAACTTTAAAAATAAAAAGTCCCTTTATGGAAAAAAAATAACTTTGACAAGTTAAAAATGAGTGAACATCAATTAAGGCATAAGTTCGTATACCTAGTGTGCATGAGAAAATTTTAATTTGTGATGAAAAGTGGCATACTATTAATATATGACAAATTCAAGAACAATTGAGGAAGGCAGCAACTGTGTGCTGAAAGGTATCCCATCAGACATCATCCATGTTTTCAAATTTCCCTGTTGTAGAGAAACAACTTATACCAGAAACTACCAACCATGAAACTTTTATCATTCATGAGGTGTTTTGGAAATCAATGTCTTTGGCATTTGTGAAGTCAACCCCAATTTCACTAGGAAATTAGCCATGAGTTATAAATCAGACATGAGTCAGCAAAGAAGATTTTGAGAAAGCATAGGTACAGGTTGTAAGTATTAAGTGCACCAGCATTCGTTTGAAAATGATGGAAATCAAAGATTAGTTTATTGTAATTGGTTACTTCAGGACAATGCTGCTAATCCCGACTTTTCTTCTTCGATATTGTTTCCAACGAGTCGAGATTCACGAACAATGGAATGTTAAACAGACAAAACCGTAGATATTGAGCTAAAATCAGCAATTAATAAAGGGAAAAGTAATTCCCGAAAAGATTGAAGTAACCGTATGGGTTGGTGTAATCGGAAATAAAATAGTTGAACCATTCCAAAGACAGAAGTGAGGTATTTGGAATTCCTCCAGAATGATATTGAAAAGAATTGTTAATGACGATTTTTAATTCTCTGAAACCGGTCGAGATATGCAAATCAAATTAAGTGAGTTTCAAGAGGTAGTTATTGCGCATTTTGACATGCATTCATTGGTGCGCATAGGGGTAATGATCGCCAGTGGGAGATTTCAAATAAAAAATCATTCTCAAATTCCTTGCCCAATTGTAAAAAAAATCTTTGCTTTTTTTTTCGTATGGTGCGCCGTTTTTGCAAAAAATAAAACATCTTAACGCGTATTTTTCATTTCATCAATACATTATCCAATAACGTTAAACCAGAACAATAACAGAAAATAACACTAATAAATAATTGGCGCAAAGCTACAACAAATGTTCAAAATGACCTCCCTCAGACGTGATACAAGATTCAACTCTTCGCCCTCATTGATTGTCGTATTCGCGCAAATATTCTGGTGTATTTCTTAATGTCTCACAGCTGGCTATAATTCGAATCCTCGTGGTCTTCAACATTTTCGACGAAAGTGTAATAAACTAATGACTCAAAGAGAACCCCAAATGCAAAATCTAGAGGATTTAAATCCGGAGATCGAGCAGCCAATGTTCCGTACCTCCCCTACCTATCCAACGTTTTGGATATATGTATCTAAGTGATTACGTACAATAACGCTCGAATAGACTTGCACCACGCTGAACCAGAGTGTTGTCTCAGCTGTGAAGAATTTCTTCGAAGAAAGTGCAACCTTCCGTAGAAAATTAAGGCCTGTTAGTCGTGTGAAGAATATGACCGATTAAATGATCATCGCACCCCAAGCCATACATTTAAGGAAAACCGATGCTGAAAATGAGCTTCAAAGATTCCATATGGATTTTCCTCAGCCCAGAGGTGATTGTTACGGAAATTTCGTATACGCTGTTGTACAAAATTAGCCCGTCAGTAAACAAACGCCATTAAAAAAATCAGGAGTTTGAGCGATTTGATGAAGAATCAATGGCAAAAAACTAGGGCGGAAAAAGTCTCTAGGTAGTAGAGCTTGCACACGTTGAATATGAAACGGATACAATTGTTGTTCTTTAAGAATTTTAAATACAGTGGAAATGCTTACATTCAGTTTATTGCCAATTCTTCGAGTACTTGTTTCAGGTGACTCCGCAATTAACTCGAGAACTGCTTCTTCTAGTTGTACAGGTCGTACTTCTCGAGGGAGCGCGCAGTCAGCTTTTGTTTCTTAAATGTACCATTTTCGCGCGAACGTTGGTGAAAACAAGCAAATATTTTGTGATGGGATACCCTACGTCCTGGATACAACTCAGCATACAATCGTCGAGCTTGCCGACCATTTCCATTACTTCGACCATAGACAAAATGCATGTCTGAAATTCCGCATTTGTATGATTTTCCATTCTTTTCGATAAAAAAAAATTAATTACTTATTATCTTCAATGTTAAACCAAACTGAAAGCTTTAAAATGAAGAAACGCTAATTCGATATGTTTTATTTTTTGCATGAAAACGGCGCCCATACGAAAAAGGCAAAATAGTTTTTTGTCACAAATTGAACGAGAATTTCAGAAATGGTTTTTATCTGTAATATCTCAGTGGCGTACCATTTTTCCTTTGAAAATATTGAGATCACTACCCGTATGCGCGCCAATGATGAACATAACATTCTCAATCCGTCAAAAAATGCGCAATAACGTCCTCTTCAATTCGCATATCTAGACGGGTTTTCAGAGCAATAGATAAATAGTCACTTTTAAAGAAAATCTCCAACGCCCTGTATCTCGGAAAACACAGCAAAAGTTATATATCTCACTGTCATTATTTTTTCATGCAGAATCTCCACCTGAAGTTTGTCGCACTCATTCACAAACCCTGTATATATATATGTATATATATATATATATATATATAAAAAAAGTTTTGTCAGCAAAGAAAAGGTATTGTTGCCCAGTTTGAATGTTTTTTTTCCCATCTTCAGGATGATGGAATTGAACAAATTAGGTTACGAACCGGTACTAATAATCACTTTGGAGAGTTCATTTGAAATTTTTCATGAAATACGGAAAAGTTAGGACTTTAAAGTTGGCAACCATAAGTCACAATTTTCACATTCAAATTCATTAACAGACAATTAAAAATTAAAAATTAATTCAAAAAATGGTTTTGGGAAAAGATAAGGGAAAATGGGTGGGGTTTATCATTGTCACCCGCTTTGACAGTCCCCCGGTACCAACGAGGGTAGACCAACGATGAATGGGCCTTTTTAAAAAGTATTATAGTAATTTCTTGTTAACCAACTGAAGGTTGGCAACGAAGATATATTAATAACCATAAGGTCGATTGTTAGGAAATCTCCATTTCCTTGTAATAAAGGAATAAATTCCCTTAGTTGGTTGAATCATTTTTTTTTGTTCATATGTTTTTTTTCCCGGTATGAAAGCCATTTCGAAAAGTTCTCTTAAGCAGTGTGTCTTTCCCATTAGTTAATATTTTAACTTCATCATAGTTCATATGATGGTCGAATTATTCACGTGGATTGCTAGAGCACATCTTTCGGGATTTTGCCTCAATCACTTTTATGTGATATTAATCTCGTTTTAATAATGCAGTTTGACCAATATATACTTTGTCACAACCGGGCAAAGGTATACTATATATAACATTCTGCTGTCTAATTTTTGGGAACTTTGTTCTCACTTTGGAAAATGACTAATTTACACAGGAAAAAAATCTTATGAAAAAAAAAACTGATGTCAACCACCTAAGTGAAATTTATTCCTTCTTATTAGCAATGGAAAATATAGAATTTTCCTCAAATCAATCGGAGCTCATTACTAGTTATCAATATATCTTCAAGTTGGCTCAACCTTGAGATGGTACTAACAAGAAAATTACTATAATACTTTGGCCAATAATGGCACAATTCATATCAGTTGGTACCAGTGACTGTCAAAGCAGATGACAAGTGAATAAATAATTTTCCCACCATTTATAACCTATTGTACTTTCTCAAGGCACACATGTTTCAGAATTTATATTTTTAATATTTTAATTAGTAACTGTTCAATGAATTTCAATGTGTATAATTAGTTGACGATTTAAAACATGAGTTGCCAACTTCAAAGTCATAACTTATATTCCACCGTACTTTACATGAAGAACATTCATAAACAACATAGAAACTAATCTCAACAAAGATGTAAGTTATTAATACCTTAAGGTTCGAATGACACACTAATTTGTTCAATTCTTCATTGTAGTATCCTGAAGATGGAAATAAAACATTCCGAAAGCTTGACAAACTTCAAAAGTACACTTTTCTTTGCTGCATACCCCAATAATCAATTTGTTTACACCTAACTAGTCAGCAACGACTATCTTCCACTATATATATATATATATATATATATATTTATTTATGTATATATATACATAGATATATATATATATATAGATATATATATATATATATATATATATATATATATATGTTATATATATAACTGTTAATGGAAAACACAGAACATCGGAATATGAATAATAAGAATGCAGATACATCTCCTTCCATGATATGATTTCTTATTGCCCTGAAATCCTCTGGGTATACGTCAAAATCTAGTTATATGGAAATTATGGGATGCCAAAAGAAACCCGCGTGTCACGTATGGGGGAAAATTTGTGAAAATGAACTTGCTTCCATTTATATGAAAGGAGAGCTCGACCCAAGACAGAACATGGCTGAAAGAATATGATGACAAGTAGAAAGAAAGAAGGTCTGGAAAGTGGTTGATTGGTTGGATTTGGATTAAGTTCGGGAATTTATGGACGTCCCCAAATGGTTGGCAAACAATACTCAGGACGCCGACTCCGATGAAAATGAATGAACGTTTTTTTTTAAAAACGGAAATTATAATCCTCTTTCAATCAACCTGTCCGTTGACAGCTGAAAATTCACTATTCACATCGTATGAACATGTCATATCGTAAGATTTATTGCTTTATTATTTTGGTTTGATGATTCCCTTTTTGGCTGCATCGCACTTTTTGGAAAGTCAAAATAGTTTTTCACCGAAAATGATTCCAATAATTTTGGAAGTTCTCACTATTACTAAATTATATCTAGTGATGAATTATGACGAAGTACTGATGGATTAGAGGCAAACGGGTAGTATGCAGTGACGTGAAACGTCAAATTTTTTTCGGTTTTATCCCCAAAAAATGTTTCCCCTAGCTAAAATATTAGTTAAAAAAATTAACCCCACAAAATTTTCTGCTAAAATTTTTTCCGGTTTTTTTTTTGTTTATGTGATAGTTATAGAGTTTATTAGGCTTTTGGACCCAAGGGTTTCTCTCTGGATTCCATAAAAGGCTGTAACCGCAAATGTTTTCAAGCGCTTGCTTCGGCGACACCCTATAGACCTGGCCCTGTTATAAAAAATTATTTGGTAGTCCTTGTAGTCGAATTCGGGAATTTTTTTTTTTGGGGAAGGTAGGGTTTTTTCCCGTATAGAAGTAATAGGTTGATGAAATAGTGCCGCGGGTAGGTTTCACCTGAAAGCGGTAG
This sequence comes from Gonioctena quinquepunctata, assembly GCA_018342105.1. Classification (NCBI taxonomy): domain Eukaryota; kingdom Metazoa; phylum Arthropoda; class Insecta; order Coleoptera; family Chrysomelidae; genus Gonioctena; species Gonioctena quinquepunctata. Next base: position 247,212 of record JAFIRS010002147.1, read on the forward strand.
ATCCTGTCTATGCCCACATCAATAATGATATATGTGGCACTCAAACATTCGTCCTGGAAAAAATAGGAGATGTTAGTACAGTTTAGTGCAGTTTTTTCTATACACACACACACACACACCTGTCCAGGGGTTTTGAGGGAAAAAATCATTTAAAAAATTTGTCAGATGCCAACAAATTTTTTGAAGTGATACCAAAGCAAGTTGGGGTTGATTAGCAGGTTTGGTGCTCCGTATAATTTCAGACCAAAATTTATTCATGCCCCCTGCTTCAGTGTCAGAAAAAAAGGGGTTTGGGCTGTTCAAACATAAACTATGACTTTTTTTTTTGCTTTCCGAAAAGAAATAAAGAAACTAAAAGTTAAGCAGTTATCGGTTCTTTTAAAAATTCCCCTAAAAATTTTTTATTTTTGAAAAAAAAAATGAAACAAATCGAATAGTTGAAAATAACAATTTTTCAAATAGCCCACGCAATTTTCCCTTTTAAAAAATTTTGAAAATGTTGATTTTTAAACCCATGCATTATGATTTGAAAACAAAATCGGAATGAGACCAAAGTGAAAGTTTGTTGCTCCTTTTAAATTTTCAAAACCATTTTTTGTTATTTTTTACATCCATTACGAGACCATTGGTCGTTCTTCTGAGAGTAGTTTCGGGGTTTTTAGTGAATTTTTTTATTATCAGCCAGAAATTCGGGGAGTAATTTTTAAATCCACTTTTTATAGAAACCTTGTATATAGGAAACAAGTTATTATATCTCTGCTTTTTAGAACATATTTTCAACTTCTGAAATGTTACTACAAACTGAAAGATATTTCGAATAATAAATAGTCCCAAAAAGCCACTTGGAATATAATAGTTAGGATCGATTTTATTGAAACGATGCAATTTACCACGTTTTTTTTGTCTGACCGTTCGGTACGAATTTTGCAATCGATTTTAAACTGATTTCCTGATGGGCTATAAACTTGAAACCTAGAACATATCTCAGAACTGCATGATAATGCAATATTGACTCGCTTTCTTGT